>CAUYQG010158572.1:0-16144 GCA_963574415.1 Tarsius wallacei | reverse complement strand
TTTTTTATATGCAGGGCAAAGTTGTTTTATGTGTGTCTACTTCCCTGTTTTTTGAGATTACATTTGTATGCAAAAGGTTATTTCCTCTCCTTGCAAATTAGGTAAGAAATAAATTCAAGCCGGGCGGGCTCGGTGGCTCAGCCTGTAATCCCGCGCCTTGGGAGGCTGAGGTGAGTGGATTGCCTGAGCCCGCGGGTTCGAGACCTGCCTGGGCAGGCGAAACCTCATCTCTACAATAAATCTAAAAAATTAGCCAGGCGTGGTAGCGCGCGCCTGTAATTCCGGCTACTCGGAAGGCTGAGGCGGAAGGATCGCCGGAGCCCAGCGGGTCGAGGCTGTGGTGACCGGGAGCGGCCACTGCACTCCAGTCTGGGCGATCGAGTGGGACTCCAACTCAAAAAAAACAAAAACAAAAACAAACAAATAAAACCTAGAAATGTCTATCCTTCAAAAACCACTGTTATAAAAATGAAAGCAAGCGACCGGGCTTGTTGGCTCAGCCTGTAATCCCAGCACTTTGGGATGCTGAGGCAAGTGGGTTGCCTGAGCCCGTTGGTTCAAGACCAGCCTGGATGACTTGGCGAGACCTCATCTCTACAATAAGTAAAAAATTAGCCGGGTGTGGTAGCAAGCTCCTGTATTTCTGGCTACTTGGAAGGCTGAGGGGGATGGGTCGCCAGTAACTAGCAGGTCGACACTGAAGTGGCTGTGAGCCTGGGTGATGGAGTAAGACTCCAACTCAAAAACAACAAAAAGATCACAAAGCAAACAGACATTTCTCACAGATAAGCCAGGTACAGTGGCTTTCCCCTGTAATTTCAGCTATTTGGAAGACTGGCCTGGGAGGATCACTTGAACCCAAAATTTCGTGGCTGTAGTAAGCTGTGATTACATATGCCACTGTACTTCAACCTGGGCAACAGAGCAAGACCTTGCTCAAAAAAAAAAAAAAAAAAAATTGCTGGGCACAGTTGCTCACGCCTGTAATCCTAACACTTTGGGAGGCAGAGGCTAGAGGATTGCCTGAGTGCACAAGTTTGAGACTGCTAGGCAACGTGGCAAGACCTCGTCTCTACAGTAAATCAAAAAATTAGCTGGGCATGGTGGCATATGCTTGTAGTTCCAGCTACTTGGAAGGCTGAGGCAGAAGGATTGCTGGAGCCCAGCAGGTGGACGTTGTGATGGCTGTGATCAGTGTGACACTACACTTCAGCATGGGTGACAGCTTGAAACTCCAAATCAAATAAATAAATAAATAAATAGTCCTCACAGATGAGATAAGCTAGATTTTACTTTTTTAAGCTAAAAATCTGCCTGTACTGTTCAGTCTATTACATGACTTTTTTTTTTTTTTTTTAGTTGGAGTCTCACTCCGTCACCCAGACTCTGGAGTGCAGTGGCCGCTCCCGGCCACCGCAGCCTTGACCAGCTGGGCTCTGGCGATCCTTCCACCTCAGCCTTCCAAGTAGCTGGAACTACAGGTGTGTGCTACAACACCCAGCTAATTTTTGCTTTATTGTAGAGATGAGGTCTTGCCAGGTTGCCCAGGCAGGCCTCGAACCCGCGGGCTCAGGCAGTCCCCTCACCTCGGACTCCCAAAGTGCTGGGATTACAGGCTGAGCCACTGAACCTGGCCGACTATTTTAATTTAATTTTAAGTCGAAGTATCACTCTGTTGTCTTGCTGCAGTGCAATGAATGGCACACTGACAGCCATAGCAACCTTGACTTGCTGGACTCAGGCGATCCTTCTGCCTCAGCCTTCCAAGTAGCTGAAACTACAGGTGTACCCCACCACACCTGGCTGATTTTTCTATTTTATTGTAAAGATGAGATCTCGCCAAGTTGCCCAGGCTGATCTCGAACCCCTGGGCTCAGGCAATCCTCTCTCCTCCACCTCCCAAAGTGTTGGGATTACAGATGGAAGCCACCGCACCCAACTGACAATTTTAAATAAGTGTACTTATCTAAAAAGAAAATGTTGTTAGTCCTAGCAGGGCGTGGCGACTCACACCTGTAATCCTAGCACTTTGGGAGGCGGAGACCAGAGGATTGCCTGAGCCCATGGGTTCAAGGTCACCCTCATCTCTACAATAAATCAAAAAATTTAGTCAGGCGTGGTGACGCCCACCTGTGGTTCCAGCTACTTGAAAGGCTGTGGTGGAAGGAGCAGCTAGACCTGAACCCAGCAGGTTGAGACTGTGGTGGCTGTGAGCATGCCAATGCACTACAGCCTGGGCAGCAGCGTGAGACTCCGACTCAAAAAAGAAAAAAGCAGAAGTTGTTATTCCTTATTAGGGAAATTTAATAAGATCAGTTACGTTTCTTATTTATTTATTTATTTTTTTTAGTAGGAGTCTCACTTTGTCACCCAGGCTGGAGTGCAGTGGCACGCTCCTGGCCACCGCAACCTCGACCTGCTGGCTCGGGATCTTTCCACCTCAGTCTTCCAAGTAGCTGGAACTACAGGCACACACCACCACACCCAGCTAATTTTTTGATTTATTGTAGAGATAGGCTTCTTACCAAGTTGCTCAGGCTGGTCTCGAACCTGTGGGCTCAAGTGATCCTTTCACCTCAGCCTCCCAAAGTGCTTGAGCAAATGGTAAATTATATGATGGTACCATTTAGAGACTCATTCAGCAGTCCCTCGCTTTCCCAGGGCTGTTTGTTTTTAACTGTGTGTGGACTTAACAGGACCCAGGATGTTTTATTTAGTCAATGATTAAACCAGGTTTGCATTTGCAACTGAAAGAGAAGCAACAGCCGCCCAAGTACAATCATGCTCCACATAATGACATTTCAGTCAGCGATGACCAGCATATAAGGGTGGTCCCCTAAGATTACAATACCATATTTTTACTCTAGTCTTGTATTTTTAGCTATGGCTAGATACATTGCATATCTACTTTTCTGTGCTTCTGCTCTTCTGTAGTACAGATGATCCAAAGTGTTCAGTTCTCAGAAAAGATTGTACAGACAGTCCCATGGTCTTTAGGCTTTGACTCTGTGCTGTCAAGCCCCGCAGTATATACTGTAAAAGGAAATCTAAACATCATTCCCAGAGGCTGTTGAAAAAAGTTATCATTTAATTATTGCTCCATTATACGGGATTCCTTGAAATATGATAACCAACTAGTCATAGTTACTTACCCAGATTGCATAGGATGTCAGCATGTCCTTAATCATTTAGGTGTCTTGTTCTGCCTTTACTTCAGAACTGTTTAACATGCTAGATATTTGGATTTTTCCTTCAGCCCTGGAAACAGTCTCTGAGGAAGGTAGGGTTGGGAGATTAGGGTAAGAAAACATAGAAGATAAATTTATTTATTTATTTAATATCCAAAATGTGTTTATTGGGATGGTTTCCCATTCATCTTGATTTGGTTGCTTTTAGTGCTGCTTCCTCCTGAAGCCTTGTGTGAGCCTTGCTTTTCCTCCTGTAGGCTGACAGGACAGTGGAGCAGCCAACACACAAAACTACTGTTTGTGCATGTCTGAAGACTGTGGTGATTTTATAACATCCTGGGCATTTCACATCCATGAAGTAGGAGATGGGGCTCTGCACCAGTGCTTCTTCTTGTGTTTCCTCTTCTCTGGAGAGGGATGAAGGAGGTCCTTTGCAAGAGGCATGTTCTCGTGGGTAGGTTGTCATCGCCGGAAAGAAGAGGAATTTTAAAAGGGTTAAAAGAAGATATTTTCTAGACGGCAGTTGTGTTCTATGTATTTATTAATTTTTTGAGGCAGGCTTTCACTCTGTACATCCAGTGGCATGATCATAGCTCACCGCAGCCTCCAACTCTTGGGCTCAGGGGTCCTTCTACCTCAGCTTCCCAAACAGCTGGGACTACAGGGACACACCACCACGCCTGGCTAATTTTTAAATTTTTTTGTAGAGATGAGGTCTTGCTATGTTTTCTAAGCTAGTACCAAACTCCTGGACTCAAGTGATCCACCCGTCTTGGCCTCCCAGAGTGCTGGGATTACCGGAATAAACCACCATACCCAGCCAGTAGTGTAATATTGAAACTAACTTCATCTAAAGTACCAAGAATTTTAGTATATCCCTTTCCTGCTTTATGTGGGAAGGTCTTTGACCTGTTAAGAAAGGAAGGCAGGGCAGCCTGAGTGGACAGGAAAACAGGACAAGCTGGACCTGCTAAATGAGAGGACATGTACAAGTTATAAGTTCCCACTAGCTCCTTGCCTACTTTTTATTTAGAAATTTCTCTGTTCCTAGAGTTTTGTTTAATTTCCTCTTCATTTGTATATTGCTTAGAGGAGTAATTATAGAAGAATGGGGTAAGGGATAATAAAGAATTATCTTATTTGAATCTATGCTGACAATTTCAGGAAAAGATGTGGACAAGTCTGGGAGTTTGACTCTTGGCTAATGTGGGATTTGGGGATTAACAGTAGGCTCTCTTAGCTCACCATGAGATGGAGCTGGGTGTCTTATGGACCTTGGGAAATATTCAGATGCAGTCATCTCCTTCTTGGGGATAGGTTTGAGGAACCACTGGCCAGCTTACTAAATGAACAACATCGAACAGTGAAGGAGCTATGTGAACTGTTGAAAATGAAGAAATCTTCAGCCAAACAGCAGCAGGAGGTGGAGAAGGTTAAGCCCCAGAGTGAGAAAATTCATCAGACTCTGATTCTAGATGCAGCACAGAGAAGGAGACTTCAGCAGCAGATGCAGCAGGTAAGACTCTTCTTGATCTAGTAGCTTTATAAAAGTCAGAGATAGGTACCTTACTACCTGTGAAACCATAGACGGTAGGATTTTCACATCAGTTAGGCCCTTGAGAGGTCATCAAGTTCATGCCTTATAGCTCAGGCAAGAAAGCACAGAAGGACTCTAATAGTATTCAGAATTAGAGATTTCTAAGAGTCCTTAGTAATCCATTCTGAAATTTGAGAGTGTTCACCACCAGAAAGCATTTTTTTCTTCTTTCTAATATCAGTCCTTCTGGTTTGAGGTTAAACTTCCTCTGGTTCTTTCATTTTGCTCAAGGGAACGTGTCTGAGAAGTTTATGTCAAGATCCTATGTTCTCCAGAAAGCAAAATAGGTGTGATAAAATTTTAAACAATTTGCCTCCTTAGTGCAGTAGGCAAAACGTTAGTCTCATAACACTGTAAACATCTTAGTAAGCTCTCTCTGGGATCCTGAGATGGCAGCATGATAACATGTCACTCTATTATTTTCTTTCCCTCCCCAGCACGTTCAGCTGTTGACGCAAATCCACCTTCTCGCCATCTCAAACCCCAGTCTCGATTCTGAGGCCAATACCACTACGATATTTCTTGTAAGGTTCCGAATATCCCTAACTCTAAAGATTTGAATATGAAATTAGCTTGGCAAGTCCTATCTCACAGTTATTCACTGATCTTCATTTCCATTTATTCATCCCTCCTGATCGTTTTTGGCTATGCCCAATAACTATTCTGGTTTCCTATGTTTGTTGAGAGCATAAGCCATGGATTCTCATGAAAGGATAGAGAGTGTATTCAATTTTCTAAATGCTTTCCTTTTGATATTTTTATGGGTTCTCGTCCTCATCTTTAGATCACTCTGACTTCTTAGGTTTTTGGTACTGTTATATGTTTTGTAAAGGTCAAATTTGGTCGGCGTGGTAGTTCAAGCCTGTAATCCTAGCACTTTGGGAGGCTGAGGCAAGAGTATTGCCTGAGCTCAAGACCAGCCTGGGCAACTTGGTGAGACCTCGTATCTACAATAAATCAAAAAATAGGCTGGGCACGGTGGCTCGTGCCTATAATCCTAGCACTTTGGGAGGCCAGGATGAGAGGATTGCCTGAGCCCAGGGGTTCAAGACCAGCTTGGTCAACTTGGCGAGACCGCATCTCTACAATAAATCAAGAAGAATTAACTGGGCATGGTGCCATGGAGCACACCTGTAGTTCCAGCTACTTGGAAGGCTGAGGTAGAAGAATCGCCTGAGCCCAGCAGGCGAAGGCTGTGGTGGCCACGAGCATGCCACTGCACTCCAGTCTGGGCTACAGAGTGAGACTCCAACTCAAAAAAAAAAAGTCAAATTCATTGCTTACTCATTAGGTTCAATATTAGTGTCTTTTTTGTAGAATTAATTTTGAACGTGACATTTTGAAGTATTTTGGAGGAAAGGCTTTTAAATTTGAAATATTAAGCCCTTATAAAAATTGCCCCTTAACCTTCGGGCAGGTAATGATGATGTCTGCTTCTTAAGTAAGTCTCTTTGTAGTGCGAGGAGTACATTTGCTAGTACTCTAAACTTCCTTGGTGGTCAACAGAATGTATTCACCTCTTACTATGTTCAGAGCATCATGAGGAGTACTTTGTAGGTGTTCAGAAAAATCAAAGACAAAAAATTTTTTCAAGTAATGACTCTCATTCTTGAGAATCTTAAATCTAGTTCAGGAGCTCTTAGATCAAACCTGATATTTTTATTGGGTTCTTGTCCTCATCTTTAGATCAGAAAAAGAGCAGTCTTAATGGAATAATGTTTAATTGTCAGGGATTGTCTTAGATCTCTTTTGTGTCCTGTTTTCGCAGAAGGAGCTGGGAACCTTTGCTCAAAGCTCTGTGGCCCTTCACCATCAGTTCAATCCCAAGTTTCAGACCTTGTTCCAACCCTGTAACTTGATGGCAGCTGTGCAGCTTATTGAAGACTTCAACACACATATCAGCATTGATTGGAGTCCTCATAAAACCGTCAAGAAGACTGGTAGGAAAAAGATGTGTCACCTTTCTGGTTTTGCTTGTAGTGAAAGGTGGGAGTCTTATCATACAGATAATTTCCTGGAGATAATATCCTAGAAATGGATGACATAGGATATTTTAAATTTTTTTCGATTTCTTTTCAGACTTCAGCTTCATTGAATTCTAGAATTGCATGGTAACATTTGGGCTTAGGTAAGGCATGGAGGCAGTGGACAATATAAGGATGTAGACAGTAGAGATGTGGGACTCAGTGCTAAGAATTGGACTTAAATGATGGGAAGATAGTAAGTATTAGGAGTCAGATGACGACAAACTTGGGCCTGGGCAAGATGGAAATCACGTGGTGAAGTTTGGTTATCTTTAGGTTTTTACTCTCTTCTTTAAGATTAGCTCATTTTATTTATTTATTTTTTATTGAGTGGGAGTCTCACCCTGTCGCCCAAGCTGAAGCGTAGTAGCACACTCACGGCCACAGCAGCCTGGACCTGCTGGGCTCAGGCAATCCTTTTGCCTCAGCATTCCAAGTAGCTGAAACTATAGGCGCACACTACCATGCCCGGCTAATTTTTTTTTTTTTTAAATTATTGTAGAGATGAGATCTTGCCAAATTGCCCAGGCTGGTCTCAAACCCGCGGATTCAGGCAATCCACTTGCCTCGGCCTCCCAAAGTGCTGGGATTACAGGCTAAGCCACCGAGCCTGGCCTAATTTTTTTGATTTATTGTAGAGACGAGGTCTCACCAAGTTGTTCAGGCTGGTCTCAAACCCCTCAACTCAGGCTATCCTCTCGCCTCGGCCACCCAAAGTGCTGTGATTACCGGCTTAAGCCACCATGCCCAGCCACTCATTTTATTTCTTAAAATGATTATAGGGAGGTGGTATCCACTTTGAATGGAATGTTGATTTGGGAGCTAGGTGCAAGTTAGAGATTGTACATTTGTCACATATAGTTGTTTGTTGTTTTTTTGTTTGTTTGTTTGTTTGTTTGTTTTTTAGTTGGAGTCTCACTTTTTCACCCAAGCTGGAGTGCAGTGGCACGCTCATGGCCACTGCAGTCTGGACCTGCTGGGCTCAGGCGATCCTTCCATCTCGGTCTTCCAAGTAGCTGGACCTACACGCATGCACCACCACGCCCAGCTAATTTTTATTTATTTATGTTAGACATGAAGTCTTGCCAAGTTGCCCAAGCTGGTTTCAAACCTGTGGGATCAGGCAGTCCTCTTACCTCGGCCTCCAAAATGCTGAAATTATAGGCGTGAGCCACCATGCTTGGCCTGTGTTCAGTATTTATTTTTTTTTTGAGTTGGAGTCTCACTCTGTTGCCCAGACTGGAGTGCAGTGGCCGCTCCCAGCCACCACAGCCTCGACCTGCTGGGCTCTGGCGATCCTTCCATCTCAGCCTTCCGAGTAGCTGGAATTACGCACTACCACGCCTGGCTGATTTTTTTATTTATTGTAGAGATGAGGTCTTGCCAAGTTGCCCAGGCAGGTCTCGAACCCACAGGCTCAGGCAATCCACTCACCTCAGCCTCCCAAAGTGCGGGATTACAGGCTGAGCCACCGAGCCCGACTTGTGTTCAGTATTTTAAAGAAATTTGCAGGTTTAGTGTCTATGTTATATCAGCTTTTTGAGAAAATATTTGCTGTTTCCTTAAGCAAAATATTTGCTTCTGATTTGTTTCCTGATTTAGCAAATCAGTTGTGGTTTGTTCTGGATCTCAGTTAGTTTTTGGACTTGATTTTTAAATCCCTGAGCCTTTCAGTTAAGCCTGAAATCCCAGCACTTTGGGAAGCTGAGGCTAGTGTATTGCCTGAACCAGCGGGTTCGAGACCCACCCAGGCAACTTGGCGAGACCTCGTCTCTACAATAAATCAAAAATTAGCCGAGCATGGTAGCATGTACCTGTAGTTCCGGCTACTTGGAAGGCTGAGGTAGTAGGATTGCCGGAGCCCAACAGGTCGAGGCCAGTGGTTGGGAGTGTGCCACTGCACTCTAGCCTGGGTGACAGAGTGAGACTCCAACTCAAAAAAAAAAATTGAATATAGTTGAATTTAAGTGTATTATTAATATCATAAACACTGATCCCAAACTACTATGATAGCTATATGTTGGTAATGAAAACTTGACTTAGCACCAAATGATAGTAATAATTTACATATCTAGTATCCTGTGTTTTTCTTATGGGGATATAAAATTAACACCTATGGAAGGAGAAATATGGATATAGTAGTTCTTGTCTCTGGAAAGGCAGGGGTGCCTAGAATTGGGAGGTCTAGACAGGAGGACAGAAATGAATGAGATTGAATTGTCTCATTCCTTTTATGGGTTTTTGTTCCCAATCTCAGGAGGAATCTGGGAGAACTCAATAAAAGTTAAGTAAGAATCATAGCCAGGCGTGGTGTGTGCGCCTGTAGTTCTGGCTATTTGGAAGGCTGAGGCGGAAGGATCGCCAGAGCCCAGCAGGTCAAGGCTGCAGTGGCTGGGAGCAGCGTGCCACTGCACTCCAGTCTGGGTGACAAAGTGAGACTCCAACTCAAAAAAAAAAAAAAGTTAAGTAAGAATCAAATAAAAATAAAATTTGGAATACCAGATTTGTGAGGGAGATTAAAGAAATTGGATTATTATCCTGGAAGAAAAAAGGTATTATTGAAGGTCTCTTACCCTTTAAGGTTATAAAGGGGAAGGAGATAAAAAATTTTTGAGCATACATTATGTGCCAGGTATTACTAGGTGCTTTGTAAGTGTTAATGTTAGGTTAAGAAAGACTGTGGCCAGGCTCGGTAGCTCAACTTGTAATCCCAGCACTTTGAGAGGCCGAGGTGAGTAGATTGCTTGAGCCTGTGGGTTTGAGACCAGCCTAGGCAACTTGGCGAGACCTTGTCTCTACAATAAATAAAAAATTAGCTGGGCATGGTAGCATGTGTCTGTAGTTCCGGCTTCTTGGAAGGCTGAAGCAGAAGGATCGCCGGAGTCCAGCAGGTTGATGTTGGGGTGGTTGTGGGTGTGTCACTACACTCTAGCCTGGGCGATGGAATGAGACTCCAACTCAAAAAAAAAAAAAAGGAAAGACTGTGGAAAGTTTTTTAGGCAGGATTGGTAGGTAGAAGAGACTGAGTTAGATAAGGGCAGCCCTACCTAAATGCAAAAAATGCATTTGCAAGCTTTTGTGAAGCTTCCTTTTGTCCTAGAATTTGGTTCATCACAGATTTTTTTTCTTATAGCCAATGAATTTCCCTGTTTGCCAAAGCAAGTGGCTTGGATACTAGCCACAAGTAAGGTTTTCATGTATCCAGAGCTACTTCCACTGTGTTCCCTGAAGGCAAAGAATCCCCAGGATAAGATCCTCTTCACCAAGGCTGAGGACAAGTGAGTGTTCACTCTTGGGGATCAAAAGAACAGAATATCTCAAGGAGAAGACATGGTTCTGTTGAGAAGCGTAGGGGACAGAAAGCATGTATAGTAAGACACGAACACAAGAGACAAGAAGAAAGGCATTGTAGACAAGAGTTCTACCAGATATGCTTGTTCTACCGGTGCCAAATACTGCTTTTTTGCAGGATGCCACACACATCTTTGAAAAGTTTAAATCATTGTTTTATCTTTTAGTTATTGTAAAACCAATCTTATATGCTATTAAGGGAATATTACCACAGGATAAAAATTTGTATCTATTATCCTATCACCACAAGACCATTGGTTTTTCTCCATGCATTTCTTTTTTTTTTTTTTTTTTTGAGTTGGAGTCTCACTCTGTTGCCCAGGCTAGAGTGCAGTGGCACGTCACAGCCACTGCAGCCTCTACCTGCTGGGCTCAGGTGATCTTTCCGCCTCAGCCTTCCAAGTAGCTAGAACTACAGGCACACACCACCACGCCTGGCTAATACCATGCATTTCTTATGTAACTACTGTTCATGTAAGCAATTTTGTGTTTTGATTTTGTTGTGTAACATCACATCTTAAAAAAATTTTTTTTTTCTTTTTTATGTTGGAGTCTCTGCTGCCCAGGCTGGAATGCAGTGGCACGCTCTCGGCCACCTCAGCCTTGACCTGCTGGGCTCAGGCGATCCTTCTGCCTCAGCCTTCCAAGTAGCTGGAACTACAGGCATGTGCTACCATGCCCAGTCAATTTTTTGATTCATTGTAGAGGTGAGGTCTCACCATGTTGTCTACGCTGGTCTTGAACCTGTGGGCTGAGGCAGTCCTCTCTCTTTGGCCTCCCAAAGTACTGGGATTATAGTTTGAGCCACCATGTCTGGCCTTGAAATTGTTTTTCTGTGCTGTAACCTGTAACATTGTCTTTTGTGCGGTTTTGTTGGTTTTTTTGTTTTTGTTTTTGAGCAGGGTCCTTGTCACCCAGTCTGGAGAGCAGTGGTGAGATCGTAATTCACTGCAACCTCGACTTCCTGGGCTGAAACAATTCTCCTGATAGCTGGGAATTTAGGCACCACCACACCTGGCTACTTTGTAAATTTTTTTTTTTTTTGAGTTGGAGTTTCACTCTGTCACCCAGACTAGAGTGCAGTGGCACGCTCTCGGCCACCGCAGCCTCAACCTGCTGTGCTCCAGCAATCCTTCCGCCTCATCCTTCCAAGTAGCCGGAATTATAGGCGTGCGCTACCATGCCCAGCTCATTTTTTATTTATTGTAGAAATGAGGTCTCGCCAGGTTGCCCAGGCAAATCGCGAACCTGCGGGCTCAGGCAATCCACTAGCCTTGGCCTCCCAAAGTGCTGGGATTACAGGCTAAGCCACTGAGACTGGCCACTTGTAAATTTTTATTCCTTTATTTATCTTGAGTCCGGATCTCACTCTTGTTACCTAGGCTGGAGTGCAGTGTTGTAATCCTGGTTCATCACACAGCCTCAGACTCCTGGATTCAAGCAGTCCTTCCCCCTCAGCCTCCCAGAGTAGCTGGGACTACAGGTATGCACCACAAGTCAGCTAATTATTTAATTTTTTATAGTGAATAGGTCTCCCTGGACTCAAGCAATACTCCTGCCTTGGCTTCCTAAAGGCTGAGATTTGGGATTATAGGCAGGAGCCACCATACCTGGCCACTGTTATGTTGTCTTTTAAAGCAATATTTAAAGGTCTTATGATAGTCCTTTTTTTTTTTAAGTGAGAAAGCAGGATTTATTGAGAGGACAGAAAAGCTCCCACCGTGGGAGGGGACCCAAGGAGGTAGCCTGATAGTTCTCTTATTGGCCATTTTTTCCTACTCATTTTGCTATTTTAAGTGAGGTTTCACCAAGGATTTTTGTATGTAGAGCTTTTTACAATCTTATGAGCTTATCCTTGTGGGTAAATTCCCAGGAGCATGATAGGTGATAAAATGTATAAGCTTTTATAGATCTTAACATATATTGTCAAACTGCCATCAGCAATTATGTACGTGTGTAACTATCAGTGGATATGTTATGTTGGGGTAGTACTCAAGCTGATTTAATTTGTTTGACAGGGTACCTAGTATTCATTTTATATTTGTTTTCTTAGAATCATTCTCCTTTCTTTGTATTCTCTTTTGAACTGTGTTTTGTTAGTATAAACCTCATTGTGCTCTGACATTTATTAATGATTTGTGCCTAGTTTTTCTTATTTCTGCTTAATTGTGAAGTCCTGTTTGATTTTTATTCACAGTATTTATTAGCCCTCACTAAATGTCTGAAATTTTCTGTTGAGTAGTCATCACCTTGTACAAGAATTTGATGTAGAAAAAGTAGACTGGTAGCCGGGCTTGGTGGCTCAGCCTGTAATCCCGTGCCTTGGGAGGCTGAGGTGAGTGAATTGCCTGAGACCTGCCTGGGCAACTTGGTGAGACTTTATCTCTACAATAAGTCAAAAAAATTAGCCGGGCGTGGTAGCGCGCGTCTGTAGTTCCAGCTACTTGGAAGGCTGAGGCGGAAGGCTCGCCGGAGCCCAGCAGGTCGAGGCTGCGGTGGCCGGGAGCAGCCACTGCACTCCAGTCTGGGCGACAGAGGGAGACTCCAACTCAAAAAAAAAAAAAAGAAAGAAATAAAAAAAAGAAAAAGTAGATTGTTAAATGTACGGAATTATCTGGGGAGGCTTTTTAGAAGAAAGAACTGAAGTGAGATTTGGTGTCATTGCTCCTTTCTCAGTTTGTTAGCTTTAGGACTGAAGCATTTTGAAGGGACTGAGTTTCCTAACCCTCTAATCAGCAAGTACCTCCTGACCTGCAAGACTGCCCGCCAGTTGACCGTGAGAATTAAGAACCTCAACATGAGCAGAGCTCAGGACAACATCATTAAAGTGAGTGCTCCTGCCTTCTCTCCTAGACCCTTCTCCTGTGTATGTGTGCCTTTTCTTTCTCTTCTTTGATCAAAGCTGTGGTGATCATGAGTGTGCCACTGCATTTTAGCCTGGGTGACAGAGTGAGACTCTGACTCAAAAAAAAAATTTAAAAAAGTTCACAAATCCATGTTTTCTCCTAACCATATTCTCACTTTAAGTTTCCAGAAGTGATAGACTGTACTCCACTAACATGCTTTGTCTTAACTCTTCTTTTTTGTTTGATATTTATATCAAAGTCATACAGTACATACCATTGCCTTTTCAGGGACATTGATCCTTCTTCCTATTTTCTTTATGGATATTTCCCCTAATATGGACTTATTTAACCTTTTTGTTGTTTTTTTTTTTTTGAGTTGGAGTTTTACTTGGTTGCCCAGGCTGGAGTGCCGTTGTACACGCATAGCCACCCCAGTGTTGAACTGCTGGGCTCCGGCAATCTTTCCACCTCAGCCTTCCAGGTAGCCAGAACTACAGGTGCATATTACCACACCAGGCTAATTTTTTATTTATTATAGAGACAGGGTCTCACCAAGTTGCCCAGGCTGGTCTCGAACCCATGGACTCAGTCAATCCATGCACCTCGGCCTCTCAAAGTGCTGGGATTACAGTCTGAGCCACCATGCCTGGTCATTATTTAAATCTTAATAGAGTTCACAGCTAGGCACGGTAGCTCATGCCTGTAATCCCAGCACTTTGGGAGGCAGAGGCAAGAGGATTGCCTAGCCCAAGGATTTGAGACCAACCTGTGCAACTTGGCGGGCAAGACTGGTCTCTACAATAAATAAAAAAAAAATTAGCCAGGTGTCGTGGTGCACCTTTGGTTCCAGCTGTTTGTAAAGCTGAGGCAGAAGGATCATCTGAGCCCAGGAGGTTGAGGCTGTGGTGACCGTGAGTGTGCTCCTGCACTCCAGTCTGGTGACAGTGAGACTTCAAGTCAAAAAAAAAAACAGTTGTTCATAACTTCAGGCTGAGCGTGGTGTTCACGCCTGTAATCCCAGCACTTTGGGAGGTGGAAGCAAGAGGATTGCCTGTGCCTAGGGGTTTGAGACCAGCCTGGGCAATTTGACGAGACTTCGTCTCTCTGATAAATAAAAAAATTAGCAGGGTGTGGGGGCAGGTGCCTGTGGTTCCAGCTACTAGAAAGGCTGAGGCAAAAGAATCTCCTGACCTCAGCAGGTTGAAGCTGTGGTGATCATGAGTGTGCCACTGCATTTTAGCCTGAGTGAAGAGGAGACTCTGACTCAAAAAAAAAGAGTTCACAAATCCATGTTTCCTCCTAACCATATATTCTCATTTTAACTTTCTAGAAGTGGTAGTCTGTACTCCACTAACATGCTATGTCTTAACTCTTCTTTTTTGCTTGATATTTATATCAAAGTCATACAGTAGATACTTTTTTTTTTTTTTTTGTTGAAGTCTCACTCCGTCACCCAGTCTGGAGTGCAGTGGCACGCTCACAACCACCCCAGCATCGACCTGCTGGGCTCCAGTGATCCTTCTGCCTCAGCCTTCCAAGTAGCCAGAACTACAGGTATGTACTACCACACCCGGCTAATTTTTTGATTTATTGTGGAGGCGAGGTCTCACCGTGTTGCCCAGACTGGTCTCAAAATCCGTGGACTCAGACAATACTCTTGCCTCAGCTTCCCAAAGTGCTGGGATTACAGAGTATATACTTTATTTTATTTTATTTTATTTTTTTGAGTTGGAGTCTCACTCTGTCGCCCAGACTGGAGTGCAGTGGCCGCTTCCGGCCACTACAGCCTCGACCTGCTAGGCTCCGGCGATCCTTCCGCCTCAGCCTTCCAAGTAGCTGGAACTACAGGCGCGCGCTACCACACTCGGCTAGTTTTTTTATTTATTGTAGATATGAGGTCTCACCAAGTTGCCCAGGCGGGTCTCAAACCCGCAGGCTCAGGCAAAAAAATTGCATTTTTAGTGTAATTGGTCGGGACTTGGTTTTATCATTTAATTATTCACAGATTAACACTAAAGTTCACTTCAGTTTTAATACTCTCATTTCCGTGTGTTCAAGCATTCTAGGTGTTCTGTTATTTTCACCTTCAAGAAATCACTCCCTGGACTCTGAGGCAATTCCACTCGTAAGTGTGTTGCTCTCTTGGCTTGCTGCACTAATGTCTTTGGGCTTTGTCTTCACCATCATCTGGGGATCCTCTTGCCTCTTACTGAGTTGGATCCTCTTATTTCCTGAATTTCCCATCTTTTTGCTTTACTTCCTTATTTTAGTGGAGCACATCTGAGTAGCATTCAGAGGGAAAGTACATGAGAAGCACATTTTTACATTTAAAGTGTCTCTATTCATGATCTTTGGATTATACCAATACCAGTTTCCTGGTTTTGGTATTGGACTGTATACTGGTTGGTATATATAACTCTGGTTACTATGTAAGAAAATGTTATCGTTGGGGAAAATTGTTCATAGGAGATGAATACAGTCTTCTAACTAGTGTTTCTAATTCTGGCCCCATTGATTCCGCTCTTCACATTGCTGTCATTGCTATCCCTACCTAATCCTTCAGGGTGAAATTCAGACTGCTTGGTATGGCATAGAAGGCCTGCCCTGCCTACCTGACTTTTCCTCCTGAAGTCTCCCCACATTCCTTTGCTTCTAGCCAGTCCAGTCTCTTTTTGGTTTTTTAAACATATCCATGATTTTGCACATGAAGCATACTGGGCCCTCTCCTGCCTGATATAGCCAATTCTGTTGCATTAAGATTCATCTTGAGCCGGACTCGGTGGCTCAGCCTATAATCCCGCGCCTTGGGAGGCTGAGGTGAGTGGATTGCCTGAGCTCGCAGGTTCGAGACCCGCCTGGGCAACTTAGTGAGACCTCATCTCTACAATAAATCAAAAAATTAGCTGGGCGTGGTAGCGCACACCTGTAGTTCCAGCTACTTGGAAGACTGAGGCAGAAGGATCACTGGAGCCCAGCAGGTCGAGGTTGCGGTGGCTGGGAGCAGCCACTGCACTCCAGTCTGGGCGACGGAGTGAGACTCCAACACAAAAAAAAAAAAAAAAGCCGGGCTCAGTGGCTCAGCCTGTAATCCCTCGCTTGGGGAGGCTGAGGTGAGTGGATTGCCTGAGTCCGCAGGTT
>CAUYQG010158566.1:0-14174 GCA_963574415.1 Tarsius wallacei | reverse complement strand
GAGAGAGAGAGAGAGAGAGAGAGAGAGAGTGAGAGAGAGAGAGAGAGAGAGAGAGAGAGAGAGAGAGAGAGAGAGAGAGGCAGACAGAGAAGTGATTGAGTTTACCTAGAGTTAAGATGCAAAGGATTGTTTCTGCATCTTAAAAGGCAGTAAAGAACTCTAGTCATGAATGTAAGACATCCCAGAAGGCGATGGAAATTCCAAGACTAATTAGCTTCAAAGTTTTTCCTGCTCCTTTTCCTGTGGTCTTTACTCCAATTTTAATATCTAGGCCCAGATTCTTGCCCTGTTTGTGTATGTGTGTGATTCTTTACCACGTGAATGAAAGGAACGAGAATGTTCAAAACTATGGGATATAGTTACATCCTAGGCAGAAACTAGGGAATGCTCAGAACTATGGAATACTGTGTCCCATTAAAGAACAGAGAAAAATGTGTAAAATTAGAGCATGATTCAAGCATAAGTGGACCAAGCAAGAGGCATAGATAGGGCTGTGGGAATGGGGTTTGGAGTGACCACTGGTGATAAAATTTTAAAGTGGAAATGAGGAGTAAGTATCTTAAAATTAGGCATTTTAAATTTCAATTAATTTATATGTTGTTTTTAGAAGGGGGAGTAAAATTTGACTTTATATGTCTTTGGAAATAAAACTCATGTGTTTATGTGGAAAAGAGATAGTGGTGGGGAGAAACCAGAGACCAATTAGGTGTGGAGACAAAGACCTCCTAGGAAAAGAAAAGTTAGAATATTTCAGGTGTGATGGGGCACTTTGAATCTCAAGAAGAGGGCATGAGGAGGGATGAATTTAAGACATCCCAGAAGGCAATGGAAATTCAAAGATTTCTTAGTTTCAAAGTTTATTCTGCTTCTTTATCTGTGGTCTTCATTCCAATTTTAACATCCAGGTCCAGATTCTTGCCCTGTGTGTGTGTGTTTCATCTTTTACCACATGAATGAAAGGAAAAATGTGGTAATCAAATCTAACAGAAACTAAAGTTCATATTTTATTTTACAAACAAGTCAGTCCTTATCCATTAGACCTTATTTAACTTATAAACTATTTTTAAGAATGTTGGCATTTTAATTGTTTGTGAGTAGGTAGCTGCCAGTTACACATGAATTTGATCCTTCTATTGGCATAAGCTCATAAGGAAATCTTGAAAATACTGTTAGTTGATTCATTATTGAATATATTAGAAAGAAAAATAAATTGCATCTTTTAAAAATGTAAAATTGACTTAATGCAGACTGTTTTCTCTTTTAATTCAGACTTTTTTTGATCCAGTTTTAAAAAAATATTGCATTATATAAAGTTATATTATCATTCACCAATTAATAAGCATGTAAGATGTACCAAAGAAAAAAAAGTACTACATCCCACCAAGTATAGTTCTTAGAGAGCTTTATTCTTGCATTGTTAATCATATGCAAATATGTATTAGAATTGTTGATACATTCATCTTCATAATGTCCTTTCAGCTTGTTAAAGTGAAGTTTAAGAAGCTCCTGGAGGAGTAATAGGCTGCATATAATGGACTAGGGAGTGAAAACTTTGATTCTATATGCTTAATTAGTTTCTAATTTCTCTGTAATCTCATCATGAGTCTCTAACAGAAAATAATATTGACCATATGTATGGTACAAGTGGGTGCTGGCGTTTTAGATCATTCTCAAGGGGCTCACTAAATTATTTACTAAGCCTAATGTACTACTAATTCAAATTAAACTCTACCTCCTGTGTAATTGTAAATTCAATGAGTAAATAGTGCCCTATGAACACAATACGCTTATTGTTAGAGAATTAAGTGAATAAAGTGCCTAGCACAATGTCTATGAGGAAATAATCTAAAACCTTACCCTGCTCCATTTAAAGAATAAGAGTTCACATTGTATTTCACATCAGGGAAAGACAAAAAAATGCTTTGCACTCTAAGGTAAACAACAATGACAACAAAAAACAAACTCATTCTATCTATTTCTAGTTCACAAATTAAATTAAATCATGAGCTTTTCTTGTGACTGACTCCTTAACAAAAATAACTTTATCCTGTGCAATGTTGATGTATAGAGACAGGTGAGAATCTGCTAATTTGAAAATCACTTAAGAACTTTTTCTACCCTAAAAACTCATCACAAATTTGATAAATTAAATGTCTAGTCTAATTTAAAAAAAATTCATGAGCAAGTTCTGCTAAATTCTGTACTCCAATGAAAATTTTTCTGCAAACGAATTTATTTTCTTTTCTAAATGATTTGACTCTGAGTCTACCTTTGATGTCTGATTTCTAGTACATGCTCAATAAATTGCTGTTGTATTACTATTATTATTATGGCAGTCATTTTCATAGTGTATAAATATACATAGATTCACATATATACTCTCTAGGATAAACTTTTAAGCTACAAGTTTTCTGGTGGCCTTAGCAGGACCCTGAGACATTAAATAATGTACATCAATTAACCTTGTTATATAAAGAATGATGCATGCTTCCCCCAAGGTTCAACTGAACATAGCATTCTTATAACTACTCCATCAATGAATATGAATAAATGCTGTAATCATATAAAACCATACATAGTTGAAACACTGGGGAAAAATTCCTGACAATTTTGTATATATGTATATTATTTATTGCATATTTATTATCAAGCATAAGCACAAGATATGTCAACCAGTCTTAATGAACTGACCCTATATAGCAGAGACTGACCACTCCTAACAAATAAGCCCTTCTGGCTGAACATATTGTTCATTTTAGATATACTGACCATTTTAAATATTTCGATGATTCTAGACATACTTAGATACCTCAGACCAATCACCCAGATAAGACATAATGACTAACTCATATGAGTGATCTTAGAAACTGACAATTCTAAAATATAAAACAATGTGGACATAAAGACGATTCCCCTAGTGGCTCTGGAGAATCTGTCCTGCCTGACACCCCTGCAGGGATAAAAGGAAGCGGCCAAGTAGGGATTCTCAATAACCAGTAGGTGAACCGTCTCCTATCCTTTATGTATATAAAATGTATATGCTTTCTTAAGGTTAGTTGGGTGTGGTTTCTCATAATCAATCTCAAAGTACACTTAAGCACCTTCTGATCTAATGAAAACTAGATTGATTAATTTATCAATGTTGTCTCTGACTAATGAAGAATAAGCAATAATTATTTTTCAAGTTGTAATGCATGTCTTAGTGCTTGTTTCTTTAATCTTTAAAAATGCAATTAGAAAATATTTATAATATGTACTAGCAATGTGTTCCCTCCTTGGAACTTCATATGGAGCAAATTGCTTGTAAGAATGCCTTTGGGAGGACTGGATTAAAAAAATGTGGTACATATACACAATGGAATACTACGCAGCCATAAAAAAGAACGAAATCATGAATTTTGCAGCAACCTGGATGGAACTAGAGTCTATAATACTGAGGGACCTCTCACAGAAACAAAAAACTGAGTATCATATGTTCTCACTCATACAGTAGACCTTGATCATCCAATGTATTACCACAAGAAAATGACTGACAGTGGTGGGAAACTATGGGGAGGGGATTAATGGTAGTAGATACCTGTCTGGGGATGGGGGGACACTTCTTATCAACAAGGGTGCCTGAACGAGGCATATTTGTGTACCTAACCCTTAACTGTACCCCACAATATCACAATAAAAAATACTGAATAATGAAAAATAAAAAATAAAAAATAAATAAAGAAAAACAATCACAGCAAAAAAAAAAAAAACATTGGGACGAAGATAACACATTTAATATTATTTTTAGTTTGAGTTATATGGGGTTATGTTCATAAATTAATATAATTATAATTTTACTGTTCCATTATCACTACATTTGAGAGATTTAGAATTGTGAGCCAAAGACACTGGATTAATTTGTAACAGGCTTTTCTTTAGCAAGTTGAGTACTTCCTGGTTCACTTGCTTCTCTGTTTTCTCTCATTAATTTGAGTAGGAGGGATATTCTTAAAGCCATAGTACAAAATGAACACAGAAATGCAATCTGAAATCAAGTCATATTTTTCCTCTCCATAAAAAAGACCAAAATAATATCCACAAATTCTAACCAGTCTGTTTTCTCTAGAGAATAAATTTTCTGCTCACGTAATAACCATACATCCCATCTTGTTCTTATTATAGTTTAAGTCACATAATGAACTGTGAAAAGAACGCTATATGCCAGTGTACCCTGTCCTCATACTAAACAGCTCTTGGAGCACACTGCAGTAAATGTCAGTTTGTCATTCCTTGTGTAAAAGCTGATTTGTGTGGTTCCTTTGAGGTAGCCAATTACAACTTCAATACTATTAAGTCATTCTCTTAGATACTGTTGGGTAACTTTAAATCTGCATCGCTATTCAGTATAAACTCTCATACATTGTAAATTTATAGTAGAATTATTTGTTTTTTAAAATAAAATTATGGAATTAAATTTACGAATCATCTGTTCAGCGTACAAAGCAGCATGACACATTTCAGTGTGCTGATATCACTGACCAACTTGTTAGGAAGGTGCAAAGCTGACCTCATAAATTTTCTTTAAAAAAAAATCTTATCTGAACTGAATGTGTCTGACTTGATGAATTTGCTAATTTAGGGAAATTGCTCCAAGAAAGTCGGATGAATAACATGCATGCCCAAGATGACGGGAGTATGTGAATCATCTCTATAAAAGTGGAGCCTGTCCCGCTAGTCTTGCAAACATTCAGGGCTGACTTTATGTGGAATGAATGAAAACATTTGTGCCTTGGGAGCCCAGAGTGAGAGGTACAGGTTACAATGGAAGGTTTGCCACTACAAGGTTTTCTCATTAGAAATTCTCATTTATTGAACAATTTAGCTACACACCCAGGCTTGTGTTGGACTCCTGGGAGCTGAGTCATATGCAGTGATTAGTCAAGATGAGATCTCATAGGAAGTGTCTATGGACATTTGGATTTATAGGAATGAGAAAAAATGACCCAGACTAAAAATGAGTGTTGAATCAAGGGATATACAAGGACGGGTGTCTGCTGGTGAATGAGAAGCACACAGGGAACATTTGGTCTTCTTGTCTCTACGCTTTATTGAAATTGGTAAGAGAAGAGTTACTAATTGTTGCCAATATATGAGGGATAACCTCCAAAAAGCAGGAATTTATTTATAAAAAGTTGTGTATTTATTCTTACATGTTTAAACTTTAGTCACATTCAAAGTTTGATACAACATACCTATTGAGATGATTTTCCACAGCTCAAAACAGTTTTAAAATAGTAAATTCTTTGTTTTATTTAAAAAAATTTTTAAATTAAAAAAATTTTTAATTTTTAGATTCAGGGAGTACACATGGACATATTGTGTAGTGGTGGGGATTGGGCCTCAGGTGGCCCATTCCCCAGATAGTGAGTATTGCACCTGGTATGTAGTTTCTGATTCCTAGCCTCATTCTTCCCTTCCCCTTTATTGGTGTCCCCAGTATCTATTATTTCCATCTTTGCTACCGTTTATCTCCCACATGTGAGTGAGAACATACGGTGATTGGTTTTCTGTTTCTGAATCAGTCCATTTAGGATAATCTCCAGCTCCATTCATATTGCTCCAAAGGACATGATTTCATTGTTATTTTATGGCTGTGTAGTGTTTCATGGTGTATATATACCACATTTTGGCTCTCCACTTATCAGTTGATGGGCATTCAGGTTGATTTCACATTTTTGCAATTGTGAATTGTGCTACAATGTACATGCAGGTGATGGTGTCTTTTTTTATATAACGACCATTGTTCCTTAGAAAAGGTACCTAATAGTAGGATTGCTTGATCAAATGGTAGATCTACTTTTAGTTCTTTGAGTAATCTCCTATCGCTTTCCAAAGAGGTTATGTTAATTTACACTTCTACCAACAGTGTATTAGTATTCCTTTTCTCTAAATCCTTGCCAGCATCTATGGTTTTTTGCTTTTTAAATAATGGACATTCTGACTGGTGTAAGGTGGTATCTTATTGAGGTTTTAATGTGCACTTCCCTGATTATGAGTGATGCTAAGCATTGTTAAATATGCTTGTTGGCCATTTGTATATCTTATTTTGAGGGATTTCTGTTCATGTCTTTTGTTCACTTTTTAGTGAGGTTATTTGCTTTTTGTTACTAATTTGAGTTCTTTGTAGATTCTGGATAATAGTCCTTCGTCAGATTTATAGTTTGCAAATATCTTCTCCTATTCTGTAGATTGCCTGTTTGCTGATTATTTTTCAGTGCAGACGCTTTTTCATTTAATTAAGTCCCACATATTTATTTTTGTTTTAGTTACTTCTGCTTTTATGGTTTTAGGTGTAAATTCTTTGCCCAGGCCGATGTTCATAAGAGTTTTTCCTAGACTTTCTTCTAGGATTTTTGTGGTGTCAGTTCTGATATTTAAGTCTTTAATCCATCTTTTCCCCCTCTTTATTTTATTTTAAAGATGTGGGGTACAAGTCAGGATTAGGTACATAAGTGGCCTATGGACAGGTAATCCATTCTGAGTTTTTTTATATGATGAGAGACAGGGACCAAGTTTCATTTTTCTGCATGTAGCTATCCAATTTTCCCAGCACCATTTGTTTAATAGGGTGTCTTTTCCCCAGTGTATGTTTTTGTCTTCTTTGTCAAAGATCAGTTGGTTGTAGGTATTTGAGTTTATTTCTGGATTCTTTATTAGGTTCCATTGGTCTGTGAGCCTGTTCTTGTACCAGTACCATGCTGTTTGTTTATTACAACCTTGTAGCATAATTTGAAGCCAGGTAATGTGATGTCTCCAGCTCTGTTCTTTTTGTTTAGAATTACTTTGGCTGCACTGGCTCTTTTTTGGTTCCATATGAATTTTAGGATTGTTTTTTTCTAATTCTGTGGACAAATGATGTTAGTAATGTGATAGGGATTGTGGCAAACCTGCAGATTACTTTCGGTAAAATGGCCATTTTAATAATGTTGATTCTTCCAATCCATGAACATGGGATTTTTCTCCATTTGTTTGTGTCATCTACAATTTCTTTCATCAAAGTTTTGTAGTTCTCCCTGTAGAGATCTTCCACATCCCTGGTTAAATATATTACTAGGTATTTTAGCACTTTGGCAGCTATTGTAAATGGAATTGAGTTCTTGATTTGATTCTCAGCTTGGTCGCTCTTGGTATATAGCTGTGCTACTGATTTGTGTGTGTTGATTTTGAATCCTGAAACTTTACTGAATTCAATTATCAAGGTCAGGAGTATTTTGGAGGAGTTTTTAGGGTTCTCGAGGTTTAACATCATGTTGTCAGCATACAGAGATAGTTTAATTTCTTCTTTTCCAATTTGGATATGCTTTATTTCTTTTTATTGCCTGATTGCTCTGGCTAGGACTTCCAGTACTATGTTGAATATAGTGGTGAAAGTGAGCATCTTTTTATTTTTCCAGTTTTGAGGGGGAATGTGTTCAACTTTTCTTCATTCAGGGTGACATTGGCTATAGATTTGTCTATATAGCATCTATTATTTTGAAGACTGTTTCCTCTATGTCTATTTTGCTGAGAGTTTTTGTCATGAAGGGATGTTGGATTTTATTAACTGCTTTTTCTGTGTCTATTGAAATGATCACATGATTTTTAAAAAATTCTGTTTATGTACTGGATCATGCTTATTGACCTACATATGTTGAACCACCCTTGCATCCCTGGGATAAAACCCACTTGGTCATAGTGTATTATTTTTATTTAAGTGCTGTTAAATTCAATTTGCTAATATTTTGTTGAGGATTTTTACTTCTATGTTCATAAGTAATATTTGTCTGTAGCTTTCTTTTTTTGTTGTGTTTTTTCCTGGATTTGGTATCAGAGTGATACTGGATGAGTTAGGGAGGAATCCCTCCTCTTCAATCTTGTGGAATAGCTTCAGTAAGTTGGTACAAGTTCTTTTTTGTAGGTTTGCTAGAGTACATCAGGTCTTGGTCTTTTTGTTGTTGTTGTTGTTTTGGGGAGACTTCTAATTACTGTTTCAATCTCACTACTCTGCACTCATCAATTTTGATGCCTTTTAGTGCTTCTGCCATTTTTTGTTTCATCTCTTCCACATTGGCAAAACACTTCTCTTTGAGGACTTTTTTGTTCAGGGGAAGCAAAAACAAAAAGGCTAAGGAGGGTGGAGCATGGGGGTCATGCCTTTTTTGGTAAAAAATGGCTGAACCCTCAGCATGGTGTAGGCAGGTATACTTATAAATCACCCGTCATGAAATGGGCAAACACATTGAAAGAATCTCCAAAAAAAAATCAATTGAAGCCAAACACAGCCTCTCACAACAATGCTAGTTGGTACACTGATGCTGATGAGTTCCTTACCCAGTGGAGGAAGCCTGTAC
This sequence comes from Tarsius wallacei, assembly GCA_963574415.1. NCBI lineage: Eukaryota > Metazoa > Chordata > Mammalia > Primates > Tarsiidae > Tarsius > Tarsius wallacei. The sequence goes on along the minus strand of CAUYQG010158566.1, from coordinate 5,805 downwards.
TACAAGGGGCCCACCCTCCAAAAGGATAATTCTGGTTTTTGGGGGGTTCCCCCTTCCTTGTAAGTGCAACCTCTATAAGGAAAATATATTAAGCCTGAAAATCAATGATTCCCCACCTCCAACAAGGTGAACTGAATTAGTTGACATCAGTAGTACTCATATTTGTCTAGGAGTAAATCTTTGAACTTGTGTGTATCTATTTTGTTTTAATGATTGAAATGAGAAGAACTGGTATCTGAAACAAACAACATCAACTTAAATTTACAGGGAAAAAGCAAAAAAAAAGAGGAACACTTTTATATAATTAGAATGAATGGCATTTCTTTCAATGATTATTTTTTTCTGAAATCTTTAAAATTACAAATGTAAATGTTCTGGAAACCACATACTGCATTGGCCATCTTTCTTTACTGACTATCTAGAAATACAAAAGTTTGAAGTTTATGAAAATTGTTTTTGATCTAATAGCATATAGAGATTGCTTAGAAGAAAATATGATTCAGTTTTTTTTTCAAATAAAAGAGTTAATATATCATTTGAAAACCAAATCCGTGGTTAACAGCTAAATCCAGATGAATGAAGCATTCCTTAATGAACCTACAGAACATCATATAAATAATTTACTCTGCAGTGAAAATGTTTCATTAAAATGATTCCACATGCAGCCATAATTTCATTATTAGGATTTTCAAACGAAAGAAGAAAATCAGGGAAAAAATGGCCTTTTGAGGGAAATCCAGATGTAGTAGATAGCTTTTTATTAACTTAAAAACAATTTTAATAATACACATCATTTATGTAGTGTAATCTATGTACCAAACATAGTGCTAAATGTTCTACATGCCTTGTACCAGGCTCTGGGCTAAATGCTTCTCATTTAATGATTACAATGACACTATGATATGGGTGCATTTATTACTATGTCCATTTTGCAGGCGAGGAAACTGAGACTAAATATTGAAGAAACTTACCTAAGGTCACACAGCAATAATTTGCAACTATACTAGCCTAGTTCCAAATCATGTACATGCATGCAATATTACAGAAATTGGAACAATAAAGTTCCTCATTTGTTAAAGCAAACAAAAAAATATGTATTATGTGTATATACATATATGTGCATATATGTAAAAATATACACATCCCCATTTCAAAAAAGGTGTGTGTGTGTGTGTGTGTGTGTGTGTGTGTGTATGCATGCTAAGATTATCTTTCTTTGAGTTTCAGTCATTGTTCCTTGTATAGCTTCATGGACTCATAGACTAAGCCATTCTCAAAATGTATTTGTTGAGTAGGTCAAGTATATTTCATATAGAGTGAGATGCTTGTTAAGTAAATGTGTTACCAAAAAAAACTCATGTACCATTGGCAGGTGGGGAGAAGAGGGAAGGAAGAGGAGGGGAGTAGAGAGAAAAGCAAAGAGAAAGCAAAGGTTTTGACATCGACTATTTTGAAATGGACGCAATGCTACTCTTTTACGAAAATTCATCAAAAAAGTGGCTAAAAATAGAAGTCCACAAAATTCTCCAATTACATCTATTATCATCAACTAGTTTGTTACACTATTTATTCAATTGACAGCTAAAATCATATGTATTTACCATACAGTATTATGTTTTGAAGTATACATTCATTATGGAATGACTAAATCTGATTAATTAACAACATATGCATTACTTCACATAGTTATTATTTTTGTGATGAGAACACTTTATATCCACTTTCTTGGCATTTTCAAGAATGCAATGAATTATTAACAAAAGTCACCATGATATGCAACAGATCTCTTGAAGTTATTTTTCCCCTTTAAGTGAACATTTGTATGCTTTGACCAACATCTTCTCCAATAACCTTTATCCCACAACCACCCCAGCTTCTAGTAACCACCATTCTACTCTCTACTTCTACGAAATCAAGTTTTTTAGATTCTGGTTGAGTAAGCTCATGGGCTATTTGTCTTCCTGTGCCTAGTTTTATTCATTTATCATGTTGTCCTCCAAGTTCATACATGTTGTTATTTTTGCATATGATAACAGCATATGTTCACTTAACCTTTTCAAAAGACTGTTTTTCTATATTGGATTCTTGTTAACATTAATTTGCTTAACAAACCTTTTTTCATGGATGTTATACACAGAACACTGGTAAATTATAGAACTGAATGTTTCTAAATTCTGAATTCACGTGGCCTGAGTTTTCACCAAAAAAAGTCTGAAATACTTTTTTGGCTATAATCATTCTTTCTATATTCAATTTCACTTATGTTATTTCCATTTTTAAAAACTTAGTGTTAGTAATGCTTACATTATTGTAACAATTTTTATGACAGTTAAGTGTAATGCACATTAAATATTCAATAAATTCTTGTTGAATACAATTGAGTTGAATTACATCAGGTTATACAGTAATTTTTAAACGGACTAGTTGATCTTACGGATTGAAGAAAAATGCTTTTTCAAAGTTGGAATTATGTTTTAAATTTAACTGGACACCATACAAGGGCCTAAACAGAACACAGGTACAAGATTGAAACAGCTTGGTAAATACTGCCATTGCAATAAGAAACAAGTCATGTAAAAAGGTGGAGAAAGATAGTGTCAACTTTTGAAACCTAAAGACAAATTACAGAAGTTAAGACACTAAAAGTCAGACAAGGAGTAAGGAGCTTAATTTCTCAGAGCCTTCATCTGTAAAATCCTGATGAAAATATTTTAATCTAGCATTTAGAAGGCTAATTTGGCAAGCTAGTAGGTATTATTGGGAGCAGACAGATAATATTAAATTAATTAAGAAAAGTTAAAATTTAATTAATTGTGAAGTTAATTATCAAGCAGTATGTGTACTCTCATACTACTTTGTAGAATTAAAGTAGATGCATAGAAAATTTTTGGAAAGACCCACAGTACACCAGAGTGAGTAATAGTGGATGTCTTTGGTCAGGTGGGAGGTCTGGATCACCCATACATTAAACCAATATTTATTGTGTCATAAAATGTGGCTCTTTGGACATTAATGTTCCAATTTTCCATATTTAAAACTATTAGAAGCAGGAATTCATTGTTGAAATCAATTAAAAATTGAAATCAAAAAAAGAGTTTTTTCCCCTACTCCTGCCAAATTCTGAAAAAGCAGACCAAAATAGAAAAAGGAATTCAATGTACAATGAACAGCATGCCAAATACTAAAGATATCCATTTCTTAATGATAAGTTATTATTAAGATTAAATCATAATATTGGCCAACATGCTTTTACTTATATCATTTGCACAAAAACCGTTTGAAGCCAAAGTGTGTAGGGTTTTGCCAAAAGTTTACTAGTGTGCACATCCTTGTAAGACATTTCAGCCTAAACGTTTAGAAATCAGAAATGTTTTTGCTTAGACTCCTTGGAAGAGATGGTCATTGTAATTGCAAGGAATATGAGAGCCTCCTTAGGATAGATATCTGGGGTCCTCTGAGTCAGAGGCATATTGCAAAAATATGCAGAAGTATTACGAAATATCCACATAAAATGTTGAAAAGACTCTTTTTTTGATAAAATTTGTATCATGCAGAATCTTCTCTCTCCACAGGACCTGGATGAGTGATATTGTATAGTGCTACACAGATCTAAGGTTGGTTCACCAAAAGACCTTTAAGTACTTAGTGGCATCAAGTATGAGACGTTCTAGAACCAGTCACATTAGCTCGTTAGCTAACTTTATTTCGTTAGTTTATTTTCATCTGAAATTTCCAATGTGACTCTTCACATTGACAAGATTTTTTTTTAATTATTTATTTATATTTTATTTTAAAGATGTGGGGTACAATTCAGGATTAGGTATACAAGTGGACATCATATAGGTAAAGTTTGTGCCTCCCTTTGGGACCCAATTTGCCATGTTTGAGATCAGGTAGCCTTATTGATGTTGTGTCTCTACCTCACCCTAGCAGGATTCTGCTACTGCCAATCTCTTTCTTATAGTATAATGGTAAATGATCAGGGTCCGCTCATGAGTGAGAATATATGGTACTCTGTTCTTAGTTTCTGTGATAGATCACTGAATATGATAGACTCTAAATCCATCCAAGTTGCCGTGAAGTCCGTATGTTTGTTCTTCTTTATGGGTGCATAATATTCCATTGTGTAGATGTAGCACATTTTTTTTGTCCAGTCCAGTTTCAATGGGCAACATGGTTGGTTCCATGTTTTTTGCTATCGTGAATAGTGCTGCAATGAGCATGTATGTGCAGGTTTCCTTTTTGTAGAATGATTTGAGTTCCTCCAGGTATATTCCCAGTGTCATATGGAAAGTCAATTTCTAGTTCTTTTAGAAATCACCACATTGTTTTTCACAGAGGTTGTACTAGTTTGCATTCCCACCAGCAGTGTAGAAGCATTCCCTTTTCTCCGCATCCTCATCAAAATCTGTTGTTGTTTGTTTTATTAACCATGGCCAGTCTTACAGGGGTTAGATGGTATCTCAGTGTGGTTTTGATTTGCATTTCTCAGATGATTAGTGAGGTTGAGCAACTTTTTCTTGTGTCTGTTGGCTGCTTGTATATCTTCTTTTGGGAAGTATCTATTCATGTCTTTTGCCTACTTTTTAATGGGGCTGTTTGTTTTTTCCCTTTTGGCACGTTTGAGTTTCTTGTAGATCCTGGATGTTAGACCTTTGTCAGATACACAGTTGGCAAATATTTTTTCCCATTCTGTGGGCTGCCTCCCCCACTCTCTTGATACAGTGACAGCCTGTAGAGGAAGTTTTATTAATTTAATGGATGTAACACACAGACATTTGAAAAACTACTAGGTATTAATGAAAACAATCAGAAAAAATCAAAGAAAAAAAGATAGTTTTTTTGTAGAGAAGAGGCAGTTCTTATAAAAGGATCAACTTACATTAGGACCCCACAATGCAAATGGAAAAAATGAAGTCATGGTAAAGAGAGAAGTATCTAGGGTGTCAGAAGTCCTGGTTTGAAGATAGGCCGTCACTATTGTGACCTCAGATGAGTCATTTCAGCTTCTTTTTTCTTATTTGTTGAGTATGAATAATAATAACAGATGCTTCTTACCTGTGGTAGGATTGATTGGTTATAATAAAATTGGTTTCTCCCAGGAAATGAATGTCACTCATCTTGTGACAGAAAATGGAATAAGGACTCAAAAGAGAGAGGTAATTTCTTCACTTTCATAGTTGGATAAGAGAGATGGAGAGTGAGAGGGTGGTGCTGGGCTGAAGACCCCTCTGGATTCAGACACCCTTGCACTGTAGACAAGTATTAAGAGATATGCTTGTGGGTTTACTTAAAAGAGCTTTAGGAACTACATTCTCAACGTGGAGAGCCTCAGTCTATAGTAACTTTAATCTGATCATAATACCCAGCAGAGACTTCTCCTCCAAACCTGGAGAACCTACTGTTGAATCACCAGTGTTCTAACAACAATAGCAAAAAACGGTGAAACACCTCAGCTATCTGAACACACTTTCCAGTTTCTCTCCTTGAGGTGATTGCAGTCAAGTTGCTTGGCTTCCTAAACTGCAGAAGAAGCCATCTCTTGGAGCTATCACTGAAAGGGAGACCCTGAGAGGAGGGTTGAATTCTTGCAACAAATGAGATGGGAGCCTGGAGTCATTTTATCTAAACATTAAAATGCTGTGCTCCATTATGTAAAACTATATATATATATGTCATTAGTTTTACAAAACGGAGTTTCCAAAGCACATGTGTATACACACGTACACATACACACTGATACACACACACACACATACACACACAAAAAAATGTACACACATTTTAAGAGATGTATTAATTTTC
>CAUYQG010158562.1:0-15186 GCA_963574415.1 Tarsius wallacei | reverse complement strand
CCAGTGCTTAACAAATTCAAAAGTTAAGGCAATTCTGTTCATTGGAATTAGAGGTAATCAATAGTTGTGAAAGCTTTTTATAACCTATTAATTTCTCTAAAAATATGAGATATATGATTAATTTCTTCAACCAAGAAATAGTAACAGACTGCAATCTCTTCATGTAAAAATGACTCTGGTATTTCTTAGTATCTATCTCATAATTTCATTATGAGAATTAAATAAATCAGTAGTTTTAAAACACTTAAAACAGTACCTGGCACATAGTAAGCACTATAAAGTGTGTGTTAACACAGTAACTTTCAATCAGTTTCCAGCTGCATTTGTTAGAGATCTATCTACAACACCTAAAGAAATTGCCAGTTGGCACACCTCACCAACAACAGTACCTGCATAATAAACCTTTGTATACCTAACCCTGAATTGTACCCCACATTTTAAAATTAAAAAAAATTTTTTTAAAAAGGAATAAATGAAATAAAATGTGCCTCTAACTTGGCCATGCTGTGTTAAAAGAAGAAAAAAGAAAGAAATTACTAGGTATAAAAAGAAGTTCCAATCGTACAGTCCTTAACTCTAAAGCTAGAAAAAGTTCCCAGAGAATATCTCATGCAAGCTCCTTATTTCATGGTTGAAGAAATTAATCATATATTTCATATTTTTAGAGAAATTAATAGGTTATAAAAAGCTTTCACAACTATTATTACCTTTGATCCTCATAAATAGCTTGTAAGGGATGTAGGACAGGTATAATTAACTCTATTTACTCATGGGGAAACTGAACCAGAGAGGTTAAGTGACTTGCCCAAGGCCACACAGCTACTAAATGAAAAGGTCCCAGCTTGAATCCAGGTTCCTTGATGTCCTGTTCAGATCTCTTTCCTCTATAATATGCTGCAACTTAGGCCCTGGGCTTACTTGAGTCACATTTAGAAGCAATGATTCTAGGACCCTAAATGAAGATTCTATTGCCAGTGCTTAACAAATTCAAAAGTTAAGGCAATTCTGTTCATTGGAATTAGAGGTAATCAATAGTTGGCAAAACACCTACCTACACAAGAGTTATAGCATACAATGCCATGATAACATACAAAGGGCACCACACATTTTCACATCAGTCTTCAAAGGAACAGTTCTCCATAATACGCCATTCAGATTGCCAGACCTTGAGAATACTGGTGTCGGTTTAAGAAAGACAAGGCTGCCACTTCCCTTAAACTAAGCCCAGAAGGAAAGGCTTGCCCCAGAGGATCGTGCAGACAAGGAGCCTAACAAGGCTCTACGGGATTGCACGCAGGTTGCAAACTCCCAGCGACAAACCGGCGCGGACCATCCCGGCCCGTGAAGCTCGCATCGATCCGGCTGCCTTTTCCCCAGGGGTTCACCACCCCAAGGCAGCAATCTGTCACCGGGCAGCTAGAGGTGACACTCCACTGGCCACCGTCGGCAGGGCTGCAAACAACCTCACAGAAAGGTTGGCTGGCGGTGGCAGCCGCACCGCATACCAACACAGGACGCTATTTTAAGCGCGCGCCCCCACGAGAGGGACCATGGGATCCGCCAGATCCAGCATCTCCCACCAGCCGGTGTCCTTCCCAAGCCAAGCAGGAGGGCCAGGCAACGCCGGCCCGGGCGCGCCCTGCTGGATCCACGCGGGCCCCCGTTCCACCCAGAAGCCCGCTCGGGCCCAGCCGGAGAAGCGTGGCGGGGGCCGGGGCGACCCGAGACGGCCTCCCTCCGTCGCCCTCATCACGGGCGCCCAAAAGAGGAAGGTGGCGCGGCGGGCGGGCCGGGCCGAGGGCTTTAGCGCCGGCAGGAGGGTGGTGCCGGCGGGGCCGGCCGGGGCCCGGCGCTCCCGCCCCCTCCCCAGCGGACGGCGGGCGCGCAGGGCCGCGCGGCCCCCTCCCCGCGGCGCGGGCCCGCCGGGCACGTTACCTTTGTGTAGAGCTCGGACGCGGCCATGGCGGGGCCCCGCGCGCGACGCCCCCCGCCTGCGCGGAGGCCGCACCTCGCCTGGGCGGCCGCCCGCGCCGACTAGGAAGCGCCCGGCAGCCGCCGGCAGGGAGCAGGGCAGGGCCGGCCGGCCGGGCGGGGCGGGGCGGGGCGGGGCGGTTCAGGCGCGGGCGGCCCGCGGGGGCCTCGCCATCACTCCCGGGCTCGCCGCGAGCAGCCGCTAGCGCCCGGCGCGCCCGGGGTCCTCGGGGTCGTCGCCGCTGCCGCAGCCCCCTCGGCGGCCCGCGATGCCGCCGCCGCCGCCGCCGCCCTGTGCATTGTGGGAGCGGGAGGAGGCTGCGCTCGAGCGCTGCCACCGCGGCTGCTCCGGGCTCCCTCGGCTCACGCTGCCTCCCCTCGGCTGCGGGCATCGAGCATCCTCAGCTGGCCGGCCGGTGCCACCGCGCCGTGCGCTGCCGCCGCCCCGAAGCCCGCCTCAGGACGCCCCCGGCCCCGAGCCAGCCCTGCTCCGTGCCGAAAAGCCCAGTCCCTAAGGAGAGCAGCAAAGAGCGAGGCTGTCACTCTGTCCAGGTGAACGACTGAGAGCCTCCAGGCTGCTTCAGCAGCGCTTCCAAGCATTTCTAGGGAGAGGATTTAGGGGAAGTCTTTTTGGAAATCCACAGAATAACCTAGAACTGCAGAAGAGCCTTAACAGTAGTGACCTGGGAGCTGAGCAGAGCAGGACCGGAAATTTGAGGTGAACGGTCACCAAGGTCGCTCCCAACACCTCGGCGTCTGCAGCAGGGTCGTCTAATGATGCCAGAGCATAGGGGCGGGTTCTAGGCCACAGAAACCTAAGTGACCGTGAAACGAGATATCCCCAGGGCAGACCAGGTACGTCTTTCCTAGACCTGTGAGTTTGCAGAAGTGCGACTATTCTTCTATCCCGGCTGCCTTTCCAGGCCTGGTCCCCTCATGGTGCCAACTGAAGCTGATCCAGTGCCACCTGAAAGTGGCAGAGGACTTATGTGGAAAGTCTATCCCAGCAATTTAGCTCTGTATTAAAAGGTCAAAGCCCTCACTTTCCTCAAGTTATCCTGACACATCAAGCACAGGAATGTGGTCTTCCTACCCCGGGCCCTATGCTGTCTTCACCCTCTCTCTCCTCTCCATCCTCACTTTTGCTTCTGGTGAAATAATCACATTTTGTTTTGTCTCCGCCTTTTTTGGTGCACTCACCTCTCAGTTCTTGGAAATGTAAGTGATGCCCAGTGCCTGTCATAGTGATTTGGGGCCGCTTCTCTCAAGAACAACTCTCACAGCTGGGGCCCCTAGTTATACGGGTACTTGAAGAAAGAGATTCACTGAAAGGGAAAAGGGGCCAGTCTTCACTCTCTGGAGCCCAGACCTTTCCTCTTCTTGTCCAGTGACCCACAATCTCCTCAGAAATGCCAGAGGGAATGCTACAGAGTCCAAAACTCTATGGAATTGGTGCTGTTTCTTCCCATTCTCAAACCAGATCTCTTTCATATGCTGGACCCCACCCTTGCTTCGACCAAACATAAAAAGAGAAAAACATGTGCAGTAAGGTCAACAGAACAAAAAGAGCACTGGACGGCAATTTAGGAAGCCTGGCTCTTACTCCTTGCAGTTTCTTCATACCTTGTGGGAGGTGGTAACCACTCTGCCTGTTTTCTCACCCTTTAGATAATGCCTACTTCTCAGGATTGTTGAGAAATGCTGAGTTTACTGAGGGGAAAAAAAAGGAAAAATGGAAAAGTTCCTTAGAAGTGTGAATGCTTCTTTGTTTTTTAATAATGAAGAGAAAAAACTGGAATTATCCTCTTATAATTGAATTAATGTGTCTGAACACATGCATTCAATGACTCAAATATTTAGGAGGTAGTAGGAACGAAGAGAAGAAAACAGGTTTTGTACATTTTGGGGTTTTTTTGATTCGGGTTCTCTCTCTGCCACCTAGGTTGGAGTGCAGTGGCACAATCACGGCTCACTGCAGCCTCAACCTCCTGGGCTCAGGTGATCCTTCTGCCTCAGCCTCCAAGTAGCAGAGACTACAGGTACATCCACTATGCCCAGCTAATTTTTTGATTTGTTGATAAAGACAGAGTCTTGCTATGTTGCCTAGGCTGGTCTCAAAAGGTTTTGTACCCTTGCCCTTACCTTACCTCATTCATTAAAAGATCAAAGCTAAAAGCCAGAAGAAGCAACAGGAAGCCCTGACAAATGGCCTCCTCTGCCTTACACGTATACATTTACAGTCCCAAGCACTTTGTCTCTAGTGAAGCATGGAAACCAGCAACAGATACAACTTCCAAGATTTGAGGCTTCCCCTTTCAAAGAGTAGCCAGAGGATGGTGTATTTTAACTTGATAAAGTTCTCTATTATTGCTTTATTTTTGGAAGCATTTTCATGTAGGTTGTTTTCAAGTGAAAATGCCAAGTTAATGTGCAAAGTTTCTTTCCTCCAAAGTATTCATGGATATTACTTTTTAAAACAAGTATTGAGAGCTGCCAAGTGCCAGATACTGTTTTACCTGTTGAGAATGTATGCATGAACAAAACAGACGAGAAGCCCTCATGGAGCTTATATTCCAGTCAGAGAGACAAACAATGGTAATGTTAGAAGGTCAAGGGGATAAGCATGTGTATTAGTTTTCCAAGGCTGCCGTAATAACATATTACAAACTGTACTTAAATAACAGGGATGTATTTTTTAACTGTTCTGGAGGCTGGAAATCTGAGATCAAGATATCAGCAGGATTGATTTCGTCTGATGACTGTGAGGGAGAATCTGTTCTACAGCTCTCTCCTGCCTTTCGATAATTTGTGGACAGTCTTTAGCATTCCTTGGTTTCCGATACCTCACCCCAATCTCTGCCCTCATCTTCATGTGGCATTCTCCCTGTGTGCATGCATGTCTCTATGTCCAAATTTCCCCTTTGTTAAGGACATAGTCGTAATGGATTAGGGCCCACCCTACCGACCTCATCTTAACTTAATCATCTACAAAGATGGCATTTCCAAATAAGGTGACATTCACGGGTCCTAAGTGTTAGGACTTCAACATTTTTTGAGGGACACAATTTAACCCATAACAATGTACAATGGAGAAAAACTAAACAGAAAGGAGAGAATGTGAGGAGACCAGCAATTTGAAGTAGAATGGTCAGTGCTAAATTCAAATTGGAAAAAAAAATTTTTTTAATTGAAGGCCTATGTACCAGCACTTAAGATAAAAAGATAAAGGCATGAATTAAATACCAGGGGTACCAAAAAAAGGTAGACATGTTTTAAGAGATGTTCACCATAATCAGAAGTGTCTGGACACTGATGGTAACCACTTTGAGCACGACTTGTAATTGCAGAAGTCAAATGTGACTTGTATTCATCTTATTGAGTATTATAATTTTAATACAGTTTGTCCTTTCTTAAAATGTGTATACATTGTTTGGCACCCTCTGTATGGTCCCTGGTCGGGAACAGTTCACCGCAAGGGGTAGCTGCAGGGGTACTGGAAAGGGCAGTCCATGCCGCATGGTCATATAAAATAGTAATTCTAATTCTGTAACATTGGCACAATTCTAGAGGCATAAGCAAAGTACTCTGTTACTAGTTATAATATACTAATTGGCATTTACATCTTAATATTTAGTGTTTCAGAGGACTAGTCACTGGGAATGGGTGGGAAAGAACTCCAAATAGCAAATTTAAGTGGGTGGGAAAGAACTCCAAATAGCAAATGAGAGCTCCAAACCATGATATGGAGGGGAGGTCATCTGTAACTGAATGGCTTAGAGAGGAAGAGCACGAAGAAACAAAGCTATGAAGCAGAAAAACAAGTCAAGAATAGGGTAGGAAATGAGCTATCAAGTCATGAAGAGATGTGGAGGAAAGTTAAACATATATTACTAAGTGAGAGAAGCCTGTCTGAAAAGGCTACATACTGTATGATTCCAGGTATTTGACATTCAAGAAAAGGTAAAACTATGGAGACAGTAAAAAGATTAGTGGGTGTTACTTATATATCTTCTTTGGTGAGGTGTCTGTTAAGGTCTTTAGTTCATTTTTTAAGCATTCTTTGTGTATTTTGGGTAGCAGTCCTTTGTTAGGTATGCCTTTTGCAAATATTTTTAAATAAAGTGTCTGATTATACAAGTAAAAAAAAAAAGAATAGAGTAAGGCTAACCCAAAAGACTTTTAAAAGATAGCAAGCAAGTATCAGCACCTGCTCAACCCCAGCTGGTTATCTTGGCTCCCTCTCACCTGTAAGCTTAGGCCTAGTCAACCCTGATATAGGAGGATAAAAAATGCTGAGCTTGGTCAGGCACAGTGGCTCATGCCTGTAATCTCAGCACTTTGGTAGGTGGAAGCTAGAGGATTGCCTGAGCTCAGGTGTTTGAGGCCAGCCTGGGCAACTTGGCAAGAACTCATCTCTACAATAAAGAAAAATTGGCCAGGCAGGTGGCACATGCCTGTAGTTCCAGCTGCTTGGAAGGCTGAGGCAGAAGGATTGCCTGAGCCCAGCAGGTCAAGGCTGCAGTGGTCATGAGCATGCCACTGCACTCCACCCTGGAGGAAAGGCAGAATGAGACTTCATTTATTCCCAGTACTTATTACTCTAATTCTAGATTCTCAACTTGTGTGTCCTAAAATAACTGTCCAGTCTCTGGTTCTTTGTTTCCTCATCTTCTAACCTGTGTCCTGACCATCTGCTATTTGACCAGCATCTGTATCTCTATGACTAGCACCACAGCACCTGATTCCTTCAATCAGTTGATTTTTCTGGATCTTGAAATACTTCCAGCCCAACTCCATAGTGCTCACCTACCTGATTTACATTGCCTTGATCTTCCCAAGTTACTTGATTTTGTAGTACCAACAGCTTCTCTCATCTTGTGCCTCCAGCAACCCCAGACACATACTCTCATGTGGTGGTGGTGGAAGCTCTCGACTAGTGAAAAAGACTTAGATTCAAATGACCTAAATTGTAGTCCCATTTCTAGCCTGGAGTACATTAGGTGAGCTTTAAGAAAAAAACTTTATTTCATAACAGTTCTAGATTTTTTGCAAATAAGTTGCTAAGATCATAGAGTTCTCATATACCCTGTAACCAGTTTCCCCTATTACTAACATCTTACTTGTTGCAATTAGTCAACCAGCAGTGACTCATTACCATTAACTAAAATATACACTTTATCCAGGCTTTCTTAGTTTTACCTAATGCCCTTTTTTCTGCTCCAGGATTCCACTCAGGATTCCGGATTACATGTAGTTGTCATGTCTCATGAGGATCTTCCTGGCTGACAGTTTCTCAGGCTTTCCTTGTTTTTGATGACAATTTTGAGAAGTACAGGTCAGGTATTTTGTAGAATGTCTCCAATTGAAGTTTGTCTTGATTAGACTAGGGTTATAGGTTTTTGTGAGGAAGACCATGGATATAAAGTACCATTTTCATCACATCATATCAAGGATCATACTATCAACATGACTTATCATTGTTGATATTGACCTTGATCACCTGGCTCAGGTAGTGTTTATCAGGTTTCTTCACTGTAAAGTTTCCCTATTATGGGATGAATCGCTCCCCACTCCTCCCCTCCAAAAAGAATTCATACGTTGAACTCCTAACTCCCAGTACCTTAGAATGTGACTGTATTTGGAGTTAGTCTTTAAAGAGATAATTAAGTTCAAATGAGTTCAGTTGGACTTAATTCAATATGATTGGCGTCTTTATAAGAAGTGAAGATAAGGACACAGACATACACAGAGGGAAGACCATGTGAAGACTCAGGGAGAAGATGGCCATCTATATGCCAAGGAGACCAACTCTACCAATCCCTTGGTCTTGGACTTCTAGCCTCCAGAATTGTAAGAAAATAAATGACTGTTGCTTAAGCCACAGCCCTAAGAAAACCAATACTACAGTCCTGTGTTCTTTTGAATTAAGTCACTATATGCAGCCCACACTTAGAGTGGGGAGTTATGCTCCACTTCTTTGAGAGAAGTAGCTGCATAAATTACTTAGAATCCTTCTGCTTGGAAGATTTGTCTCATCTCCTTCATGTATTCATTCATTCAGTCATCTCTTTATGTCATTATGAACTCATGGATATTTTATACTTTGGGTTATAATCCAGTACTACTTTGTTTTTTTGCTCAAATTGTTGACATTTTTAGCCACTGGGAGCTTTTTCAATTGGCTCCTATGTCCCTGTGACTTACCTCTATCTTTATGTGCACTTTGTTTTATTTCATTGTTTTCAATACTTCCTTACTTTCTAGCACTATTGGACATTCCAGACTTATCTTGTATATTTCAAGATACTCAGTTCCAGAATCAACCATTTTTCCAAGGAGCCTTTCATTGGAAAATGCTATTAGAAACCAAGATTTAGGCCTTGTTGCTCTAGGTTTCTCAGCTACAGAGCAAGGAAATACTGTATGTGCATATGCTAACCTATGTATGTATAAATATCTATAAATACTTCTGTACATAGCCACCTGTGTCTATGTTAAGGTAAATATGAATTTACACTGATGTCTTTAAATATTACCACACATATCACTCTAGCCTCCTCCCCTCCTTCCCTTGCTTTCTGTAAACTCTCATTCCAACAGTGTGACACCTATGCCTATCTTTTTTTTTTTTTTTTTTTTGCCAGGGTCTCCCTCTGTTGCCCAAGCTGCAGTGCAGTGGCACAATTACGGCTCACCACAGCCTTAACCTCCTAGGCTCAGGTGATCTTCTGTCTTAGCCTCCTGAGAGGTGGGATTAGATGTGACCCATCATTCTCAGTTAATTTTTGTATTGCTTGTAGAATGATGTCTTGCTATGTTTCCCAGGCTGGTCTCAAACTACTGGACTTAGGCAACCATCCCACCTCAACCTTCCAAAGTGCTGGGATTATAGGTGTGAGCTACCACACCCAGCCTTCAGCTTATCATTTTTAGTTAGTAAACACAGGACAATTTTTTCTTCTTTTTTTTTTTTTATTTTAGCATGATAAAGAATCAAACAAGGGACAATTTTTACATGAATTGTTATTGAAGGGATCAAATTAGATAAATGAGAAAGTGTATTGGAAACTGGACTATGGTATACAATTTTAAGATATTATTAATCAAACTTTTAGTCCTACCTCTCTCTCTGCATATTCACTCTGTGCCATGGACTTCCCAATTCTGTCATGTTGCAGGATCCAATGGAAGCTGAATCAAGAATTGAGTGACTTCTGAAAGAGTGTTTTGATGGGGAACAAAATTAGCTTAGGGGTCAGCCAGAAAGGATAAGTAACTCAAAAGATTAGGACTGCAAGAATGTACTGGCATATTTTGGTATACAGGACTACCTGGCTGTATAGTTTTAAAGCCTCTTTTAGTGATTTAAGGCATGTCAAGTCAGAATGAATAAGGAGGTATTGGATTCTTACAACTCTCTAAAGTTCTCACACACTAAAGTAGACTGACAGTACTATAGTGTTGTATTGAAGGGGCATAAGGAAGGTCTGACATCTGTCATATTTGTGTTTGCATGTCATCTTTTCTATATTTGGGGGGAAATTTCTATACTATTCCTTCTTTCTGATAGAGAAATCAAGCTCAAATTGTCTCTTTTATAGCTCAGGTGTAGTTGTATGGTTTAGGCTCCAACAGTTGGATTCTTCTGCATGAGTCTTGGGATTCAAAAATGAGTAAATGTGAGGAAACAGTCTCTGCCCAGAACTTCCATTTGCCAATAAACATAGCTGCAGAGATGGGGGCAAGTTTGGAGGATAACAGTGGTTGCATCAAAGTTGGGTTCCTGACTTACCATGTTTGGTGGTGGTGATAGCAGCAACAGCAACAGTTTCCATAATCAGACTACTGCTGTAACATGTTTCTGGGGTCTCTCCTGGAAGATTTACATCAAGACTGTTACTCTAGGCTTTCTGGCAAATTTGTAAGTAATCTCTTTTCTGATTAAATGAGCCAGAATTATGTATTTGTGATTAAGAACTCTGACCGTTATAGAATGGTATAGTAAGGGTAGATGGAATGACTACAATCTCAAGAATACAGTTTTTTTCAGAAAATATTTATTAGGTATTTACTACAGCCAGGCACTTGGCTCAGTGCTATGGCAAAATATTAAGGTACCTGTCCTGTAAGGGAGTTTAACTGAATGATGGTACTTAAAATGCGTTGTGATTAAGTGCTAAAACAAGGTTACTTGGAAATGGTATTGCATCAGAGGACAGAACAATTAGTGTGGTGTGGGGGAGGGGAACATACAGCTTTCACAAAGGTGATATTCCAATTAAGTTTAAAATATAAGTAGTAGCGTATAAGCAGATGTCAACAACAAACTGCAGATTGAGAAAAGAAATTTATGATGCATCTAACTATCAAAGAATTTTTTAAATAAAGAACTTCCTTTGAACTTTACTACAAGGCTACAATAACCAAAACAGCCTGGTACTGATACAAGTATAGGCTCATAGACCTATGGAACAGGACAGAGATTCCTGAAATAAAAACATGGTCTGTTAGCCAATGCATCTTCAACAAAGCCACCAACAACCACTGGGGAAAGGAAATCATATCTAGCACATGGCACTGGGAAAACTGGCTGACCACATGCAGAAGAATGAAACTGGACCCCTACTTATCACCATATAAAAAAAATCAGCTCTAAATGGATGAAAGACCTAAGCGTAAAACCTCAAACTATATGAATCCTACATGAAAACGTAGGAAACAACTCTTATGCACATCAGAGTAAGCAATCAATTCTTGACTAAATCCCTAAAAGCAAATGTCATAAAAGCTAAGACAGACAACTGTGATCTTGTCAAACTGAAAAGCTCTTGCACAGCAAAAGAAATCATCAAGAGAGTGGGGAGACAACCCACAGAATGGGATAAATATTCACAAATTATGTATCTGAAAAAGGCCTAACAGCCAGGATCTGTAAGGAACTCAAACAAGCTAAAAGGAAAAAAACAACCATATTAAAAAAGTGAGCAAAGGACACGAATAGACACTTTTCAAAAGAAGGCATACAAGCAGCCAACAGATACATAAAAAAATGCTCGGCCTCACTAATCATCAGGTAAATACGAATCAAAACTACAATAAGATACCACCTAATTCTAGTAAGGATTGCCATCATTAATAAATCAAAAAACAAGAGATGCTGGCATGGGTGCAGAGAAAAAGGGACACTTCTACACTGCTGATAGGAATGAAAACTAGTTCAACCTCTATGGAAAGCAGGCATTTCCTAAAAGAGCTAAAAATTGACCTTCCATACAATCCAGCAATCCCTCTTCTACAAATATACCCAGAGAAACTCAAATCATTCTACAAAAAAAGACACCTGCACACACATTTTTTGCTGTACTATTCACAATAGCAAAAACATGGAACCAACCCTATTGTCCATCAAAAGTGGACTGAATAAAGAAAATGTGGACATATACATGATGGAGTATTACACAGCCATCAAGAAGAACAAAATCATGGACTTTGCAGCATATTGGATGGAGTTGGAGACCATCATACCTAATGATTTATCACGGAAACAAAGAACTGAATACTGCATGTTCTCCCTCATAGTGGGACCTGAACATTAATCACAATAACACAAGGGAGGGATCAGCAGTTGCTGGACACTGCCAGAGGAGGGAGGGAGGGAGAGGGGACACGTAACAACACAAAGGGTACCTGGTCCCAAACCAGGGTAAGTGAAAGCCAGTTGAAGCCCCAAACTTCACCTGCATGCAGCCTGCTTGTGTAATTAATCCTTATCTGTATCTCACATCTCTATAATAAAATAAAATAAAATTTATAAAAGCCACGCTCGGTGGCTTGGCCTGTAATCCCAGCACTTTGGGAGGCCGAGGCAAGTGGATTGCCTGAGCCTGCAGGTTCAAGACCAGCCCAGGCAACTTGGCGAGACCTCATCTCTACAATAAATCAAAAATTAGCTGGGCATGGTAGCACATGCCTGTAGTTCCGGCTACTTGGAAGGCTAAGGCAGAAGGATCGCTGGAGCCCAGCAGGTCAACGCTGGGGTGGCCGTGAGTGTGCCACTGCACTCCAGTCTGGGTGATGGAGTGAGACTCCAACTCAAAAAAAAAAAAAAGAAATTCCACTTTTTCTAGGGAACCTGACCTGAGACATACACAAAAAACAATGGCTTCCACACATGGAATCCAGAAAATGATGGATTCAGTTGAGAAGAGCAACCAAGTCCTGATACAACAGCTATGCACTAAGATAATAAGCCAATGGCATCACTGATCATTTGGCGAGAGCAGTTTCAATAGAGAAGGAACGTATGGGCATGGGGCAGAGGAATATAAGAGCATTAACAAGCAACTCAAGATAAATTAGTAGTGAGGACATGGTTCTTTTGAGAGATTCTGAGGTCTACGAAAAGATGTTGAAAGAAGTTTTCGGTTTTGCTTTTAAAGGTAGGAAACATTTAGGTCTGGTTATAGGCAAAACAAAAAGTATAAAAGAAAAACCAAAGATGCAGGGGAGGCAAGAGGGCAAGAGCTGGGATGATCGGCCTTGGCATGTCTTTCTCAGAGTCAGCAGGTGAGTGACTGGAGGCCAAGTGGGGAAAAGGGACCCTGGAAGATAGTGCCTGTGAAATGACCTCAGTCCTATCTATGAGGTCATTTTCTAGGATGGTATAAGGGAAGAGGGAGCAGGTTTGAAGAGTGTGCTGATGGCTCAGAAGGGTCTTAACAATTTTGTGAAAGTGTGTACTACATTAACAGATCCAGGAAGGATCTCAAAATTTAAGGATCATTTCTTTGGGACCATTGCTTAAATTCATAACTATTTTTTAAGTAGAACCAAATGGAACAAATACCATCAAGCCAGGGATTTCCAGCATAGGGTAAAAAATATGAAAAAGAATGATAGAACTGAAACTTGCTTCTAAATTAAATTCCTCTCCAACTTCTTTTCCTGCAGCTTTCATCTTTTAAATCAAAATTATACTTGCATGTGTTCCTGAAGTCAAATAATATAAAAGGACATGGTGAAATCCAAGAATCACAAAATACACCAAGTGTAGCTCTCTAGAGGCAGAACTACTTGGAACACGTGAGCTATTCTGTTTGTATGTTTGTTTGTTTTCTGGTAGTTGCCTCCATAACTCTCAATAGTATTTTATGCCACTGTTTCTTGTTTTCTTAATTTAACTTTAGATATAAACTAATGACTTTCCACCTTGACAGTTGAGAATTTAACTCACAACACTTCCCACCTCCTCTCTTTCCCACCCTCCTTCTCCTATCACAATATCTCTGCTTTTGATTTCTTTGTAGGCTTCCTTTACAGTGTTTAATAATACAGTTTCACCTTTATTTCTTATACCATTAGCTGTAGACAGCACTTCTTGGTCCTCTACTGTGTAAGATGGCAATATTAACACCCTTGCCAGTCCCTTCAACTCTCTTCCCAATTTTTGTCATTACATTACCAAGGCTGATGACATTGGCATTCTATTTTATAATAAGTATTAGTAATTCTCCCAACTTTACAGTTCACTGCAGACCAGAGTTTAAGCTATGATCATATTTCCTTATGTAATATTTTGCTTTTCCTAGTGTTTCTAATTACTTTTTCCCCTTGTACTTTTGGCCTTTATCATAGCCACATTTATTCGAATATCTTGTCATATCAAGTACCTATAGAATCTTCCTTTTGCTACAGAAATATCTTCCCTAGAGGCTGCTTCTCTCTTGCTTGGATCTTGTACATACACACAGCCACAAAATTGTAAAGACCCTTCTGAGCCATCAGCACACTTCTCAAACCTGCTCCCTCTTCCCTTATACCCTCCTAGAAAATGACCTCATAGATAGGACTGATAGATAGATAGGCCTTTCCTCAGGTCCAACTCTTCTCACTGCTTTGCTGCACACCACACGATTATCGTTTTATTGAATCTTTTTCTTCCCTTTGCTCTGGCATTTTGGAACTGATCTCCCATGGGAATGTGAATATGTTGCAATCAGCTGGCAATATTGTAACAGAATGTATCCAAGAGTTACAAAATGTGAAACACATACAATGAATAGTTCTTTAAAGTTTACATATAAATGTATGAGAATATAAGCTTGATAGGAATAACACTATATAGGACCATCTTAGATTATCCTGGGTGGCAACTCTTGAGCCATAGCCTAATGCGTACACAGGTATTCAAGTCAGATGTTGTATAATCAGCAGTAACTGGCAATTTCTTTTTTTAAAAAAATGTCTTTAGTCTTCCTTTTAGCAAGTACATGTATTGGGATTGCGGCTTTTCATAGTGTTGACAATAAAGTGGTTGAGAACTACAGAAGATATGAAAGCTTAGCATTCAGTCACTTATAGGCTTAGCTGCCCACTTGTGTCACCGCCTCAGGTCTTTATTCTTAAATTAAAATACTGTATAGTGGTAATTTCTGCAATAACTCAAACAACTGACAACTGACATTTATACAAATACTACCCTTTATAGATGTAGAAAAGCAAAAGCCTACAGTACACAAATCAGCCTAAGTAATTGGTAATAGGACAGGAAGAGTCTCTGAAATCAGATACAGAATGCTTGCAAGGTTATGATCACAAACAAGAGCACAGAAGCCATGAACACTTGCTATGTCCTGGCCATGGAAAATCAGGTATACCAATTTTAGTGAGGTGTGAAGTATATGAAAGCAAAGCTCTTTGACAACATTTCTTCATTCACAGAAACAATGAGTATAAGGCCCTAGACCCTAATCAAATATCTCTGCACCCAGTTCCTTAATCTGGTTTCCCATTTACATTTCCAATCCAAGATTTCATTTCAACAACTCTTTGAGTTTGTATAAGTTCTGACAATTAAGATTGCGAACTCATCCTAGAAAAAGGACTACATAGTTCATTGCTGATATCACTGTGGTCACCTTGGAAGTACTCCCCTTGGGAAACTATGCACCAATGCCAATGCCCAGTCTATCCATCAAAGCAATTTTGGGACTTTTTTTCTGGAATGGCCAACAGAGCTGTTGTATTTCGCTTGATACCCTGAAAGTCATCAAAATGTCTTCTTTTCAATATTTCCTTTATCTTCAGGTAAAGAAATAAGTCATGACCAGATCAGGGAGTAGGGAGGGTGTTCCATACAGTTATTTGTTAACTGGCTAAAAACTCCCTTACAGACAGACAGTGCTCTGTGAGCTGGTGCATTGTTGTGATGCAAGA
>CAUYQG010158561.1:0-21979 GCA_963574415.1 Tarsius wallacei | reverse complement strand
AGGTAACATAGCCACAGATTCTACAGATATTAAAAAAAAGATTAAGAAATACTGTGAGCAACTTCATGCTAGTACTTTTGGCAATTTAGTAGAAATGGACGCATTTGTTGAAAGATACTGACTATCAAAGCTTACTTAAGAAGAAATAGATAGGCGGGTTGTGATGACTCAAGCCTGTAATCTCGGCACTTTGGGAAGCCAATGCAAGAGGATTGCCTGAGCCTAGGGGTTCGAGACCAGCCTGGGCAACTTAGTGAGACCTTGTCTCTACAATAAATCAAAAGATTAGCCGGGCATGGTGACTTGTGCCTGTGGTTCCAGCTACTTGGAAGGCTGAGGTGGAAGGATTGCCTGAGCCCAGCAGGTCGAGGCTGAGGTGGCCGTAAGTGTGCCACTGCCCTCCAGCCTGGGTGACAGTGAGACTCTGAAAAAAAAAGGAGAAATAGATAACTGAAGAGCCCTTTATCAATTATAAAAATAAAATTTTGCTATTAAAAGCCTTCCCAAAGAAGGACAAATATATGGACTTCGCAGCAACTTGTATGGATTTGGAGTTGATCATACTCAGTGATCTATCACAGAAACAAAGAACAGAGTACCATATGTTCTCACTCATAAGCTGACCTTGAATAATTATAATGCTAAAAGAAAAGGATTGGCAGTTGAGGGAAACTGCTAGGGGAGGGAGGGGCGTACCTCATCAACAAGGGTACCTGCATAATCAGTGTTTGTATACCTAACCCTGAATTATACCTCACATCTTTATAAAAAAAAAAAAAAAAAAGCCTTCCCGGCCGGGCTCAATAGCTCAGCCTATAATCCCAGCACTTTGGGAGGCCGAGGCGAGTTGATTGCCTGAGCCCGCGAGATCGAGACCAGCCCAGGCAACTTGGCGAGACCTCATCTCTACAATAAATAAAAAATTAGCTGGGTGTGGTAGCGCATGCATGTAGTTCCGGCTGCTTGGAAGGCTGAGGTGAAAGGATCGCCAGAGCCCAACAAGTCGACGCTGGGGTAGCCATGAGCATATGTGCTAATGGACTCCAGCCTGGGTGACAGAATGAGACTCCAATTCAAAAAAAAAAAAGAGCCTTCCCATAAAGAAAACTCTGGACCCAGATGGCTTATTGATGAATTCTTCAACTTTTAAGGAAGAATTAATGCCAATTCTACAAAAACTCTTCTGGAAAATTGAAGAGGAGGGAATATTTTCCTACTTTACGTTAACTTGATGCCAAAACTAAACAAAGGCATTGCTAGAAAAGGAAACCATAGGCAAATTTTCCTCATACACACAGATTTAAATACTTTAAATAGAATTTTAGTGAATTAAATTCATTTCTATGGATTAATATATAAAAAGAATATGTATATTCTGACATATATAAAGAATAATAAAAGAAAGCATTAACATAAGAATAATCAATAAGCACGTTGGCTTAACATAAAAAATTAATGTAACATTGTTCACCATGTTAAAATATAAAATAAAAAAAAATATTGTCATCATCTCATTAGATGCAGAGAAAGCATGGGCAAAATCTAACATTAATTCCTGATTTTAAAACTCTCAGAAACTAGAAATGGAAATTCCTCAGCCTGAAACAGGCGTCTATGAAAAATCTATAGCTAACACTGTGCTTAATGGTAAAAGACTGAGTGCTTTTCTCTAAAATCAGGGATGAGTCAAAGATATTCATCCTCACCACTTCTATCTGGAGGTCCTAGCTAGTATAATAAGGCCTTAAAAAAAGTCATCTAGTTTGGAAAACCATCTTTAGTTGCAGACAGTGTGATCATCTATATATAAAATCCTATAGAAACTATAGAAAAGCTACTAGAACTAATAAGTGTGTTTAGCAGTGTTGTAGGACTAGATCAATATGCAAAAACCAATCGTGTTTCTATATGCTAGCAACAATCAGTAGTTGAAATTAAAAAATTGTCAGTGTCAAAATATGAAATACTTAGGGGTAAATCTGACTAAAGATGTGAAAGACTTGTACATGAAAACTACAATACTGACAGAAATTAAAGAGTACCTAAATAAATGAACACTTGCTGTATTTATGGATTGGAAGACTCAATATTGTTAAGATGTCTGTTTTTCCCAACTTGGTCTATAGATTCAAGACATTCTGAATCAAAATACCAGCAGAACAAACATTTATGGAAATTGGCAAGCTGATTCGGAAATTCATATGGAAATGTAAAGGACCTAGAATAGCCAAACTAACTTGGAGAAAGAGGAACAGAGTTGGCAAACTTACACAACCTGGTTGTAAGAGTTTTTTATGCAACTATGAAAGTCATGACAGTGGTACTACTATCCAGATAGACAAGTAGATCAGTGAAGTGGAACAGTCTTTTTAAATAGATTCTAGATTCACACAGTCAATAGGTTTTCAGCAAAGATGGAAAGTCAATTCAGTAGAAAAGGATAGGTTTTTTTTTTTTTTAGGGTGGTGGTGAAACAGTTGGATAACCACATGCAAAATAATGAACTTTGACCCATACTTCGTACCATATTTAAAAATTAACTCAAAATGAACTATAGACCTAAATGTAAAATGCAAAACTATAAGACTCCTAGAAAACCTTTGTGATTTTAGTATGGGCTAAGATTTCTTAGGCACTATTCCAAAAGCATATTACTTAAAATAACAAATTGATAAGTTGGACTTCATAAAAATTGAGAACATCTGGTCTTTGAAGATGCTGTTAAGGGAATGAAAAGGTAAGCCATAGATCGGGAGGACATATTTGCAAATTGCATATCTGATAAAGAAATTTCATCTAGAATGTATAAAGGAAGTCTTTGAGACTGAGTAATAATAAAACAACTCAAAAAATAGGTAAGTGATTTGAACAGGTACTTCACAAAAGAAGGTACACAGAGGGCACATAAGCACATGTAGATATGCATAACATTATTTGTTAGAAGAATGCAAAAAAAACCCCCAGTTAAACCATCATATATTTAGAATGTCTAACATTAAAAAGACTGACTATACCATGTATTTATAAGGATGTGGAGAAACCGGCACTCTCATACTCTGCTGTGGGAATTTCATAAATGCCGTTTGTTAGGTTGAAGAATTTCCTTTCTAGTCTTAGTTTGTTGAATTTTTTAATTATGCAGGGGTGTTGAATTTTGTCAGAGGGGTCTTCTGTGTCTATAGAGGTGATCATGTGACTTTTGTCCCTTATTCTGTTGATATGGTGTATTACACTATTAATTCTCAGATGTAAACCAACCTTGCATTTGTGGGCTGAATCTACTTGATCATAGTGCATAATGTCTTGTCCTTTTTATATGTTGCTGGATTCTGCTTGCTAGTATTTTGTTGAGGATTTTACATCTGTGTTCATAGAGATTTCTGTAATTTCTATTCTCTCTCTCTCTCTCTCTCTCTCTCTCTCCCTCCCTCCCTCCCTCCCTCCCCCTCCCCCCCCTTTTCATTTGAGGGCTCACTCAGTCAGCCATGCAGCTTTGACTTCCAGGACTCAGGCAATCCCCTCACCTCAGCCTCTCAAGTAGCTAGGATTACAGGCAGGCACCACCATGCTTGGCTAATTTTTTGATTTTTTTTTTTTTGTAGAGAGGAGGTCTCGCTATGTTTCCTGGGCTGGTCTCAAATTTCTTGGCTTAGGCAGTCCCCCTGCCTCAGACTCCCAAAGTGCTGGGATTACAGACATGAACCAGTACATCTGGCTTATAATTACTCTTCAAGTTCTATTATTACTATTATTTTTTTAGAAATTGGGCCCTCCTATGTTGCCCAGGTTGGTCTTGAACTCTTGACTTTAAGTAGTTTTCCTGCCTCAGCCTCCCAAGTAGCTGGGATTACAGGCGTGAGCCACTCTGCCCAGTATTTTAAAAAATTATATAAAATTTTAAATTTTAAATGGAGTCTTACCATGTTTTGTAGGCTGGTCTCCAATTCCTGAGCTCATGCGAACCCCCAGACTCAGCCTTCTGAGTAATTGGAGCCACACCAGACCTGTAACTTTCTTTTTTTGTGATGTCTTTATCTGACTTTGGTATCAGGGTACTGGTGGCCTCATAGAATGAGTTAGGAAGTATTCCCTCCTCTTTCACTTTTTGGAAGAGTTTGTGAAAGATTAATGTTAATTCTTTTTAAAATATGTGGTAGTGAAGCCATCTGGCTTTTCTTTGTTTGGAGGTCTTTGATTACTTATTCAATCTCATTGCTTGTTATAGGCTCATTTAGATTGTCTATGTTTCTTGAGTTAGTTTTGTTATTTTATGTCCTTCTACTTTATTTAGATTATTTAAGTCTACTTTATTTAGATTATTTAAGTTGTTGGTATACAATTGTTCATAACTTTTCTTTATTACCCTTTTTGTTTCTGTAAGATAAGTAGTAATGTCCTTTCTTTCATTCTTGAGTTTAGTAATTTGAGTTTCTCTTTTTTTCTTAGTCAACCTAGAAAGGTTTGTCAATTTTGTTGATCTAAAGAACTACCTCTCTGTTTTACTGATGACTTTTTTCTCAATTGTTTTTGTTATGTATTTCATTTATATCTGATCTTCATTACTTCCATTCTTCTGCTTGTTTGGAGTTAGAATGTTCTTTTTGTTAGTGTCTTATGATGGAAGGTTAGGGTGACTTGAGATCTTATTTCTTTAATATAGGTTTTTACAGCTATATATTTTCCTCTGAGCATGGCTTTAACTCCATCTAAAAACGTTTGTGTTTTTATTTTTATTTATCTTAAGACTCTTGAAATTTCTCTTGTGATTTCTTTTTTGACCCATTGGTTATTTAGAAATATGTTGTTTAATTTCAACATACTTGTGAGTTTCTAAAATATCCTTCTCTTATTAATTTCTTATTTCATTGTGGTCAGAGATAATAATCTGTGTGATTTCAATTCTTTTAAGCTTGTTGAGGCATGCTTTACGGCCTGACAGATAATCTATTCTGGCAGATGTCCCATGTGCCTTTGAGAAGAATGTGTATTCTGCTGTTGTTGGGTGGAGTATCCTATAGATGTCTGTTAGTTCTAACTAGTTTATAGTATTATTCAAGTCTCTTGTGTCCTTTTTGGTCTTCTGCCTAGTTCTGTCCTTGAATAATGAATAGTTTTTGCTTCATGTCTTTTCAGGCCCTGTTATTAGATGCATATGTGTTTATGTTTGTTATATATTCCTTCTTGATTGATCCTTTTTGCCATTATAAAATATCTTTTAGCTCTAGACTTGTTTTATTTTTTTCTTATTTTTTGAGTCGAGTCTCACTTTGTTGCACAGGCTGGAGTACAGTGACATGCTCACTGCCACTGCACCTCAACCTACTGGGCTCAGGAGATCCTTCCGCCTCAGCCTTCTTAGTAGCTGGAACTGCAGGCATGCACCACCACACCTGGCTAATTTTTTGATTTATTGTAAAGATGAGGTTTTGCCAACTTGCGTCTGGTCTCAGATCCCTGGACTCAGGCACCTCTGCCTCCCAAAGTGTTGGGATTGCAGGCGTGACCACCGTGCCCAGCTAGACTTGTTTTAAAGTTTATTATGGCAGATATAAGTATAGCTATTTCAGCTTTCTTATGGCTGCTCTTTACAGGGTATGCCTTTTTCTATCCTTTGACTTCTGGCCTATATTTGTCTTTATTTTATTTTATTTTTTAGCAAGTCTTACTCTGTCATCCAGAGTGGAATGCAGTGGTGCAATTATAGCTCACTGCAGCCTCAAATTTTTGAACTCAAACAATCCTCTTTCCTTAGCCTGCCAAACTGCTGTGATTACAGATGTGAGCCCCACCACACCTGGCATGTTTGTCTTTAAATCTAAAATGTATCTCCTGTAGGCAGCACATCATTGGATCTTCTTTTCTGTCAGTTTGACAACCTGGATTTTAATTGGATTGTTTAATCTACTAATGTTTAATGTTATTCACATCTGCTCCTTTCCTTTTTGTGTTCTATATGTCTTATTTCTTTTTTGTTCCTCTGCTCCTTTTTTACTGCTTTTTTGCATTAAGTAAATATTTTCTAGTGTAACATTTTAACTACTTTAGTAATTTTTTTCTTCATTAAATAAGTTATTTCTTAGTAGTTGCTCTCAGAATCGACTTCAGATTTATTCTAAGTTCCAGTAAGATATAAAAATATTATTCCTATATGTCTTTGTTCCTTTCCCCTTTTTGTGGTATTATTGTTATACATCTTACATCTGTATATGTTGTAAATCCAACAATACATTATTATAATTGTTACTTTATATAACTTTTCGTATTTAAAGAAGCAGAGGAAAGAAAGTAGAGCAAGTGCATATTTACAGAGTTTGTTGTATTAACCTTATTTATCATTTCTAACTCTTTTTATTTGTTGCTGGGCTTTTGGTTGTCATCTTGTATCATTTTCTTAACTCCTGTACAACTTTGCTGTCACATCCATACATCCTTTATACTTTAATTGTCAATCATATTATACATATTCTATGTGTTGTATAACACCAATATAATTATATACATACTGTTTCATGCAGTTGCTTTTTAAATCAGTTAAGAGAAGAAAGAAGAAGAATTATGCATTTATACTGTATTTTATAATTACATAGTTACCTTTACTGGTGCTCGTGTGTGTGTGTGTGTGTGTGTGTGTGTGTGTGTGATCAAATGGTCATTGGACTCACTCTTTTAAGCTTGAATAACTTTAGAATTTCTTTAGAATTTCTTGTAAGGCCAGTCTGCTAGTAACCAGTTACCTATTTTTGTTTACCTGGTATGTCTTTATTTCACCTTCATTTTTGAAAGATAGTTTTATTGAGCATAAGATTTTTAGTTGACAGTTTTTTTTTGCTTTTAGCACTTTGAAAATATCCTCCCATTGCCTCTGGCCTTCATTGTTTCTGATAGCAGTCAGCTGCTAATCTTATTGGAGTTCCCTTGTATCTGAGGAGTAATTTTTTTCTTGTTGTTTTTAAGATTTTCCTTTTATCTCTCATTATTTTTACTATGATGTGCCTAGGTATGTTTCTCTTTCTCTTATTTGTAATTTACTGATCTTCTTTGATATGTAGGTTAATATTTTTCATCAAATTTGGGAAATTGTTAGTCATTATTTCTTCAAATCGTTGTTCTGGTCCCTATTCTTCTCTACTTTTGGTGCTCCAATCACATGTATGTTGGTGTGCTTAATGGTGTCCACATTTCTCTGAGGCTGTGTTCATTTTCTTTATTCTTTCTTCTCTCTGTTCTTTGGATGGTATGTATCAATCTGTCTTGAAGGTCACTGATTCTTCCTTCTATCAATTCACTTCCACTGTTGAGAACCTCTAATAGATTTTTCATATCTGTAACTGACTTTTCAACTCCGGAATTTCCATTTGGTTTAAAAAAATTACTTCTACCTCTTTATCAGTATTCTGATAAGACATTGTCATCATACTTTGCTTCTTTAAGCATGGTTCTTTTTAATTCTGTGAGCATAATTACTGTGGCTGCTTTGAAATCTTTGTTAAATCCAACATCTAAGCCTTCTCACAAGCAATATCTGTTGCCTATTTCTTTTCCTGTTTATTGGTCACAATCTTCTGTTTCTTTGTATGTTTCATAGTTTGTTGTTGTTGTTGTTGTTGTTGTTGTTGAAAACTGACAGACTTAGATAGTATATTGATACTGATTCTCACTACTCCATCACCTTTTGGGAGTTGTTGTTTGTATGCTTGTTTGTTTAGTGGCTTGGTTGGGCTATTCTAGTCAAGCCTTACAGTGTGAAGGCTCTGATGCTGTTCCTCAAGTGCAGCCTTCGCGTGAACACTGTCATCTGGAATGACTGGCTTTAGAAGAGCTCTCTTTGTCTTTTTTCCTAGTCTTCTAAGATTTTTGTCTCTGTTGGTATCACACTAAGCTGTTGCATTCCACCAATTGCTGGCTGATTGCTCTATTTTTTCAATGTCTGGGACATAAGTTGTTTCATGGTCTGATCCAGTTAAATTTGGTCCTCTTTGCAGTGGTAGTTGGTTTTTTGTTTTGTTTTCCTTATGCAAGTGATTTGTCAAAGGAATACTTTCAGGTGAAACCTGTAAGAGTGAGGAAATAGGATAGGGCAGAGGAGTTGAGCAAAGCTATGTGTTCAGCTGAAGTCTAGCCTTAACCAAATCCCAGGGGGAGTTCCAGAGCTTGAGTGACATCACAGAATTGTCTCACCTTGAGGCAAAGGAGCTGAGATTTTACTTCCACTTACAATAATTTTTCATTGGCTGCCGGCTGCTCCTAGTATTTGTGTGTGTGTGTGTGTGTGTGTGTGTGTGTGTGTGTGTGTGTGTATCAGAGAGGGGACATAACCTCCCAGGCATCACTTTGTGGAGTGTCTTTTGTCTGCAGGTCTGTAGACAAGGTGCAGCTGTGAGTCCTTAGCAGCTGGGAGTTGAGAGCACTAACAGGTAAAGGGAACTGGGGAACTGCTACATACCCCAATAGCTAGAACACATCCAATCATGCAGTGCTTAATGAATGCCAAAGGAATAGGTGACATAACTTTTCCATTTATCTCTCCATTTTGCATTTATTCTTGGCTTAATTATTTTTTCCAGGGGATTAAATCCTATGATCCTCTAATTTTATTTTTTAAGTTATAGTAAATACACATGACATAAGTTTTATCATTTTAATAATTTACTTTTACTTTTCATTTTTATTTTTTAGTTGGAGTCTCATTCTGTTGCCAGGCTGAAGTGCAGTGGCACACTCATGGCGACCCCAGCGTCGATCTGTTGGGCTCCGGGCGATCCTTCTGCCTCAGCCTTCCAAGTAGCTGAAACTACAGGCGCTTGCTGCCACACCTTAAACGTTTGATCAGTGAAATCACAGTTATGCATAACAAGGGTACTGGCAGGTCTCCAAGGACTTTCCGTAAATAGTAGTTTCAGAAGTGTTTATATTAGTAACATTTCTACCTATGCAAATTTAACCCAGGAAGGCTGAACACGCCTTTGCATTTGACAACTCTTCCATGCAACTTTTACTACAGTAACATATCAAACAAACCTAATTGTTTATTTTATTTTATTTTTTAAGTCAGAGCCTCACTCTGTCACTCACACTGGAGTCATGGCACAACTCAGCCTCAGCATGAGCTCAGGTGATACTTCTGTCTCAGCCTCCCAAGTAGCTGGGACTATAGGCACATGCTACCATGCTTGACTAATTTTTTGATTTTCTTTTAGAGATGAAGTCTCACTGTATTGCCTAGGCTGGTCTTGAACTCCTGGGCTCAAGCAGTCCTACTGCCGCAACCTCCCAAAGTGCTGGGATTGCAGGCATGAGCCACCATGTCCAGCCCCAAACCTAATTATTTCTAGCTTTTGTTTTTTCAAAAACAGAAAAAATAAATAACTGTATGTTTCTAGCATTCCTCTGAGAAATGTTAAATGGTGATTTTAGGTGTAAAAGATACCTCGGAAATTTTACTTTATTTTTTCTGTATTTAGGATCCAAAATGTGAAAAGGCAAAATCAAAAAGGTTGTCAAGCTTGCCTGACAAATGGTGCTTGGTTACCTATTTAGTTTAAGTGAAAATGAAGCATTAAAAAAAAAAGCATAGATAACTTGACTGTAAAGAACCCCAGGTCTTTCATTAGTGAGAGGAAAACTTTTTTGTTTGATAAAAAATGTAATAAATTTTACATGAAACACAGAAAATCATTCTGGCAGAACAGACCCACTGTTATATAGACTTACTGTTTTATAGACCAATTCCATAGAAGATAAAGAATTACCTTTCATATTGCAGGCAAAGACATTAACCAGTAAACCAAGCAAGCCAAACCAACAAGATTAAGCAAATGTTGCTAAAATTTTAAAAAATTTGGAACTTGTTTTCAGGCTCAGGTATTATAAATCAAGGCAAATCCAGTTCATTTTCCACGTTTTGTCCTTTGTTGTGCTCTTTCATACTCTGAAACAAGTAAACACTGTATTGAAAAGGACTGGTTCTTTCATGGGGGTCTGTGAAGTCAAATTATTTTCAAGCAATGCTAAGAGGTAGTGATGGTGAAAAAATTTTTTTTTTGGAGTCAGCCTCTCACTCTGTTCCCCAGGCTGGAGTGCAGTGGCACACTCATGGCCACCACAGCCTGGACCTGCTGGACTCAGGTGATCCTTCTGCCTCAGCCTTCCAAGTAGCTGGAACTATAGGCATGCACCACCATGCCTGGCTAATTTTTTGATTTATTGTAGAGATGAGGTCTTGCCAAGTTGCCCAGGCTGGTCTCGAACTGGTGGGCTCAGGCAATCCTCTCACTTCGGCCTCCCAAAGTGCTGGGGTTATAGGTGTGAGCCACTGCGCCTGGCCGTGATGGTGAAATTTTGTGTGTCAGCTTGACTGGGTTAAGGGCTGGGCTGCCCAGATAGAAACATTATTTCTAGCTGTTTCTCTGAGGGTATTTATGGAAAAGATTAGCGTTTGAGCCAGTAGACTGGACAAAGAAGATCCTCCATCACTAGTGTTGATTGGCATCCAGTCCATTGAGGGCCAAATAAAACATAAAGACAAAGGAAGGATGAATTCTCTCTCTCATTTTGAGCTGAGTTATCCATCTTCTTTTACTCTTGGACAGCAGAACTCCTGGTTTTTGGGCCTTTAGACAACGGTGTACCCCCTGGTTCTCAGGCCTTCATAATTACGCCACTGACTTTCTTGCTTTCCAGCTTGCAGATGGCATACTGTGGGACTTCCCAGCTTCCATAATGGTGTGAGCCAATTCCTGTTATAAATCTCTCATATGTTGTTATATATCCTATTAGTTTTGTTTCTCTGGGGAGCCCTGATTAATACAGAAATTATCTATGTGAACATGCAATGCATTCATCATTGCTATTTTCAAATGAATCAATCGATATTTTAAAAATTTATTTTCGTTTTTAATGTGGTAAATGTTGACATTTATATCCACATAAAACTTTTCAGTAAGTTCTCATTACGTCTTAAGAGTGTAAAAACGACAAAAATTTTGAGAACTACTGCTTTAGGATAAAACTACAGTTAAATAACACAGGAGTTGGGACGCTGACCCCTCATGCAGTAAAAAACTTGAGGGTAACTTTTGACTCCCCCAAAACTTAACCACTAATAGCCTACTGTTTACCAGAAGTTTTACTGATAACATAGTCAATTAAAATATTTTGTATGTTATGTGGATTGCATATTGTGTTCTCACAATAAAGTAAGCTAGAGAAAAGAGAATATTATTTAAAAAATTATAAGAGGGAGAAAATATATTTACTATCCATTAAGTGGAAGTGGATCATCATAAAGATCTTCATGCTGGTCATTTTCACGTTGAAAGGAAGAGAAAGAGAGAAGGGTTTGGTTTTGTTATCTTGGGTGGTAGAGGCAAAGAGAATAAAATATAAGTGGATTCAGCCAGTTCAAATCTGTGTTGTTTGCGTCAGCTGTTTTCATTTTTCTGCATCTATGGGAGATGATCGTATGATTTTTTCTTTTTTGCTCCATCAGTATAGTTGAATTTATTGATGGATTTCCTATTATTAAACTATTCCTGTCTTCTTAGAGTAAACCTCACTTGGTCGTAATGATTTGCTCTTTTAATGTGTTGTTGGATTCTGTTGGCTAGGTATGCTTTTGAAGATTTTTTCATTGATATTCCTAAGTGAGATTGCTCTGTAGTTTTCTTCTTTGGTGCCATCCTTTTCAGATTTTTGAATCAATGTTACACTCATTTCATTAAACTAAATTAGAAGTTTTCCCTTTATTTGTGTGCTTTGACGTAATATAATTAGCATTGATATTATCTGATCTTTAAAGTTTCTTAGAAATACTTCTGTGAAAATCAGCATGATCTGGTGCTTTTTGGGGAGGAGCCTTTTAACTGTTTTCTCTGTTTCTTCTGATAAATTGTATTCTTTTGATAAATTATCATTTTTTCAAATTTATCAAATTTATTTGAGTAGAGTTGTACAATCATCTTAAAACTAAGATTTTATAGTTTTTTCTATTTTGGTGGTTATATCCAACTTGTCAATTTTGATGTTGGGTATTTGTAATTTCACTCATTTTTTTCCTCCCTTGTTTTAGTTAACGAGTGGTTTGCTTTGTTGACTTTTTTTAAACCTTATTCTTGGATTTATTAGTTACACTAATTTCCTATTTTCTGTCTCATACTTTTCTGCTTTTAAGCTTTAATAATTTCTTCCATTTCTTTTATTCTTTTCCTAGCTTTTTAAATTTTATATGTTAATTATTTTACTTTACTGATATAATTACTTAATGCTATAGTTTTTCTCAGTTTCTGTAGCTATATTTTGCGTGTTCTATTTGTTGTTTTCCTTATTGCTGTTTTAAATAAATTCTGCTGTTTTATTTTTGCATTTTTCCCTTTGATCCAAAAGTTTTCTTTATAGTCTGTGTTTTAAACAATATTTCCAGGTGTGGAGAGTCTTTTTCATTTGTTAAATTTTGCTATTAATTTCTAGTTTTATTACATTATAGTTAGATCAGTCTGCTTGTATTATTTCTATTTCAAATTAATTGAGGTTTTATTTTTGGCTTAACATATAGTTTTCATGACTGTTTCATATGCTCTTGAAAAGAAAGTATATCCTTTTTTATTAGGGCTCACAGTTTTATACGCATACACACACACACACACACACACACACACCTTCGTAATTTAAGTTTGTTGTCTCTTCCTGAAGCCTCATGTTACTTTTCACTTGATCTTTTTTGGATTGAGAGAGATATGTTAACGTCTCCATTTATTATTTTGTTTCTCTTTCTTCTTACATCTCTTGTAGTTTCTGTTTTATGACAGCTTGTTGCTGAATTTTTAGGTGCATAAATATTAATGTTACATCTTTATTTTGAAAAATAAAGATATTTGTAGATTGCTTTATTTGTGGCCTTTTAGCATTATAAAGTACGCAAATCGTAAATGTAAAGCTCAGTTAATTTTCTGTTTTGTTTTCCATGGTAAATAGTATTCTTTGTAATAATCACGTAAAGGGCTTCAGTTGGGCATATAGTTCATCTTGTAAGCTGTTAGACAAAATGCACATTAGACCTGCTCTAGACAGTTCGGTGTTTGTTTAATTTTCTAAAGTTTTCTGGGGAAAATGTCTGTGTTCGCATTCATTAAACTACTTAAATTTAAGGTATCTGAATTAAAATTTGTTTCGCAATTCAATTTATTCTAGAGGACAAATAAAATTAGGTGTAGTGGGTGTTTCCATTTCTCATCTTCTGCATTTTACCACATAGCCCGAAAGTCAACAGGAAGAGACATCTCTTTGGTCAGGAATGTAAAAACAGGAAGGAGGAAGTCTATTGCGAATCTGTGTTGGCTGGTTATCAATTTAGTTTTCACCATGGAGGATGTTCATTAACGATCTTCAGTGTGCTGTGTTGTTATTCAGAATTACAGTGAGTGTTAATGTCAGTAATACAGAATGTCAACCCTAGTTATAGGAAGTAATGATAACACACTGCACTAGTCTCTTTCTTATGCATGGAAACAGTGTTCTCCTTGTGAGAACAATCGCAGAAATTGCACAGAGAGGAAAGTAAGGCAAGTAAAATTTCACATCCGAGCTGTAGGGAAAATCATCCTTTGTTTTTTGCTTTTGCCTGCTCTTAAGGCTATAACAGATCATATGATTCTTTAAGATACAATTGTATGCTTTTTTAAAAAAATTAGAGTGTGTCAACTCTGTCATTAAAAATTGACAGAATGTCTTTAAATTAGAGGAAGCATCTGGGCGTTATTTTATAAAGCATGTTACAAGTACAGGTAGCGGCCAGGCTCAGTGGCTCAGTCTGTAATCCCAGCATTTTGGGAGGCTGAGATGAGTGGATTGCCTGAGCCTGTGGGTTCAAGACCAGCCCAGGCAACTTGACGAGACCTCGCCTCTACAATAAATCAGAAATTAGCTGGGCGTGGTAGCGCATGCCTGTAGTTCCGGCTTCTTGGAAGGCTGAGGTGGAAAGATGGCCAGAGCCCAGCAGGTCAACGCTGGGGTGGCCGTGAGTGTGCCATAGCACTCCAGCCTGGGCGAGAGTAAGACTCCAACTCAAAAAAAATCCCCAAAAAACAAAACAAAAAAGCAAAAAATAAGTACAGGTAGCAAACTACATGAAATATTTCATGGGAAAATGCATAGAAAGTGAGTACTTTGTAAACAAGAAATCTTTTTCAGTATTCTGCAGTGAAAGAAAATGAATTTTGTGTATATACATTTTTTTTCCTTCCTGGAGTTGCTAAAAACCCTCAATTACTCTGCAGCTATAGGATGGCTACTTGGTTTGAATACTAAACAGCAGTATTTTAGGATACTTACCTTATCCTGAATTCTTTAATTAGCAGTACTGTATTGTAGATGTTTTGGAAAAATTAAAAGTATGTAAAAAATAGATGGCACATCATCATCATTACGTCATCATCCTCCTCATCCTGATGACCCATTTGGCATGCTTTTTTCCTCAGAAGTCTAACTTAAACCATGCCTTGACCCTTATTTCTGGATTATTACGTGATAGTGCTTCCTTGTATTTGTGTAATGACACAAACAGAAAATTAGATTATGAGCGGAGATGGTCATTATTGTGGTGTTCCTGTAACCTGTTCATTTGGGAAGACTTGCACTAACATATTGGTCAGGTGAGGGAGCATGTGAACCTCTTTTAATTGTAATAAATGTAGTGTGTGTGTTCATGTGAGCATCTTGGTCAAGCTTTTTTCAAAAAATTTTATTTTAGTTGTAGGTGACCAGGCCAGTGTGAGTCAGCTTAGGAAGAAATGAAAAACGAATAGTGGAGGTTACTGGGGGCATTTCACAAAAACCTTGGGGCAGCCGAACTTTTCAGAAGACTGGAACAAAGAAGTAGATGACTGTGATTTTTTCAATTTCTCCTTGATGCCTTTCTATGTCTTCATCCCTCTCTGAAGTCTGACTTTCTCTGCTTCTGTCCTCTGCTTGGTGGAGGATGACCACCTACAACTTTCATGAGTGGACTATTTCTGGAATTCGAATTCGGAATTCCAATTTAAAATTCCTGGAAGAGCATATCAGATTGAGGCTGCTTGGATTAGTTGAACACCCTGATGCAACGTACTGTGATCGGAAGAGGCTATGCTGCTCTCCTAACCTTGTGGAATGGCAGCAGTTCTCAGAGGGAAGGTACATATTATAGTTGTGTTTGTGTACTTTTCTAGGGAAAAGAGCTGTAGCTTTTATCATAATCAGAGAGGAGGGTTGTGCCACTCCCGGACAAATAACAATTAAGAATTGCTGTTATATGAGTTGCAGTGGAGTTCCCACTAACAACAGATACCTTCATATCAGTTAAACTGTTTGACTTTTGCATGATGCCGTGTCCTCTCCTGTCGTCACCTGTTATTGAGGGCCCTCCTCATTTTCCCACTATTCAGACATTACCTATTATTGGATTCCCATTGTAGGACCTGTCTCCTCTGTGAAACTTTTGCATCTTAGAAAACCCTTTTCTGCATGGATATACACACATATTTTTTCCATGTCTGAATTTTTATAGCATGGACTTTTTATTTATTTATTTTTAATAAAAACAAGATGTCACTCTGTCATCCAGGCTGGAGTACGGTGGCACGATCATAGCTCACTGCAGTCTCAAACTTCTGGGCACAACCAATCCTCTTGTCTTGGTCTTCTAAGTAGCTAGGACTACAGGCATGTACCACCACACCTGAGCTAATTGAAAAATAATTTTTTTTTTTTGTAAAGACAGAAACTTACTATGTTGCCCATACTGGTCTTGAACTCCTGGCCTCAAGTGGTCCTCCTGCCTTGGCCTTCTAGAGTGCTTGGATTACAGGTGTGAGCCACCCTACCTGCCTGCATGGACTTTAAAAATGCTACATAATGTCATTGCATTGTGTGTAAATGTCTGTCTTAATTTGTATATGAATAAGTGTGTCTTTAATACAGGCCTAATGAAATTGTCCCTAAGGCCTATGATTGTAATACATACCCGATGAGTTCCTATTATGTTATATAGCAGATGCCATGAGTATAACAGACTGTCAGTAAATCTTTTTTGGACTGAATTAATGAAAAGCAAAACCTTCATTATAGA
The DNA here is from genome assembly GCA_963574415.1 of Tarsius wallacei. Taxonomy (NCBI): domain Eukaryota; kingdom Metazoa; phylum Chordata; class Mammalia; order Primates; family Tarsiidae; genus Tarsius; species Tarsius wallacei. The sequence goes on along the minus strand of CAUYQG010158561.1, from coordinate 5,880 downwards.
AAAATGTTAAAAATGTAGAAGAATAGAGAGGAGAAAAAAATCACTTTTATTCCTATTAAAAGATAATCGTTATTGACATTAATTCTAGTTTTTTTCTATGTGTAGTAGGCATGTAGTAAATACTTGATGAATATTTATTGAGTGAAGTTATGATATTCAACTTATTCAATGTTGACTACTATTAAATATTTTTAGTATGAAGTTATAACTGCATTATTTATAATTTTAATCTATCAAAATAAAAATACTTTTTTCTGATTATAAAAATAGTAAATGTTCATTTTTTTAAATTACAGAACAAATGTATGTTTATAAAAATGACTTCAAGGCCGGGCATGGTGGCTCAAGCTTGTAATCCCAGCACTTTGGGAGACTGAGGCAAGAGGATTGCCTGAGACTAGGGATTCGAGACCAGCCTGGGCAACTTGGCAAGACCTCATCTCTACAATAAATTAGAAACTTAGCCGGGTGTGGTGGCACGCACCTGTAGTTCCAGCTAATTGGAAGGCTGAGGTGGTAGGATCGCCTAAGCCCAGCAGGTAGAGGTTGGGGTGACTGCGAGCATGCCACTGCACTCCAGCCTGGGTGACAGAGTGAGACTCCAACTCATAAAACAAACAAACAAACAAAACAACAAAAAATCCCTTATACCCCCAAATACTCAATATTTGGTGTGCATATTTGTGAGTTTTTCCTGTGAGTATATCTGTATAGGTGTGCTTGTGTGTTTATCCTTTTTGAATTTAATATTGACAATGCCCATTATAATGTCACAAGCTCTCTGTAAGGTAATCCTTCATGGTTGATTAACATTTTAGAGTACAGATATCTTAGTTTATTTGGTTATTATGTTGCATATTTAGGTAGTTCTTAATTTTTTGTGAAATTATATGAGCAATTATATGAACTCTAAAGTAATTTCTTAGTCAAGATCCTTGTTCCTAGAGTTAAAAAATCATGTGGGTAATTGTAATAGCTAATATCTATTGGAAATTTACTACGTGCCATTGTTTTAAACACTTAAATATATTATTTTATTTAATCTTCTCAAGAAGCACCATTGTTATACCCACTTGCAGATGAGAACATTGAGGTAGAAGAAGACAGATATTAGGTCATTTGCTCCAGGCACTCAGTAAGCGGTGCAGCTGCACGTGGACGCAGGCCGTTTGCCTCCAGATAATGAAAACTGCAATGTCAAAACATCACTAAATTTTAGCTTTAAAAAAAGGGAAGCTTTACATTAAGCTGGGAGTGGTAAGGAATGCGACCAGAACTGTACTCAGGAAGGGAGGGTCCTGCTTCTGAAACCTGTGCTAGGTCAGAGGAGGCTTAGGTCTTGAAATTAAGACCTAACAATTAAGGGTTGCAGTTTCCTTCTTTCTCTGCAATTCCTAGACAGACTCCAGTAGCTTTAGAAAGCTTATTTTCTTTAGGATCTGGGGGCTGCTTGGTGTAAGAAAAATCACTGACATTTTTTCCTTATATATTCCCCTTTTCATTTTTTTTTTTTTTTTGAGTTGGAGTCTCAGTCTGTCGCCCAGACTGGAGTGCAGTGGCCGCTCCCGGCCACCGCAGCCTCGACCTGCTGGGCTCCAGCGATCCTTCCGCCTCAGCCTTCCAAGTAGCTGGAACTACAGGCGCGTGCTACCACGCCCAGCTAATTTTTTTTATTTATTGTAGAGATAAGGTCTCGCTTTTTGAGTCAGTCTCACTCTGTCGCCCAACCTGGAGGTCAGTGGCATGCTCATGGCCACCACAGCCTCGACCTGCTGGGTTCAGGTGATCCTTCCGCCTCTACCTTCTAAGTAACTGGAACTACAGGTGTGTGCCACCACGGCCGGCTAATTTTTCTTGATTTATTGTAGAGACGAGGTCTCATCAAGTTGCCCAGGCTGGTCTCCAGCCCTTGGGCTCAGACAATCTTCTTGCCTCAGCCTCCCGAAGTGCTGGGATTACAGGCTTGAGCCACCGCGCACAGCTGCCCCTTTTCATTTCTAAGTGATGGGAAAAAAAACCCAGTATAATCATTTTCTACCCTGCCTTTTCATTCTTACCCTCATTCATTCATTCTTGTGGTAACAGAGAACTTAAACTAGGTTTGCTTTTAGGGCTGTCTTACTAGAAGGGCCAGTTCTTTTTTAGTTTGGTAGAATAAGCTTAGTAGAGTCTGCACAATGGTTTGTTTTTGTCAAGCTGAAGGTGACCTCAGGCGACTGCTCTCTGCGGGTTTGTGAGAAAGTGTATATATTGATGTTTTGTTGTTGCCTACTTTATTGTGCAGAAGCTTAATTTCAAGAGAGTTCAGTAATACAGGCATTGCCATAGTAATGAGAAAGATACTGTGGAAATTATCAGTGAACATATAACTGACATACTGAACGTAAATAATTTCAGCAACTGTGTTTACAGTGAGCTGCTTTGACCTTTTTTCTGTAATATCCTCCGACACTCCTGATGAGTCTAAGACTTGGATTGCGTACCTGGTTTTTCTGGCCAGTCAGTAGACACATGGTGTTGATCAAATCCTGTAACTTCTTTGAGCCTCATTTTCTTTATCTGTGAGATAGATATAAAATGAGTTACCCTTTATGCTTCTCCAGGGTTCTTGTGATCAAATTCAGTGATAAATGCATAATTGCTTTGTCGATTGCAAAGAACTGGTACAGATGGAAAAATATTATTTTAATTTTTGTTTTGTTATTTATATTCTTCTTTTGAGTGGGAACTGCTCTTCTCAGTTCGTGTTTTCTCTCCAGTTCTTTTGCAAAGCTGTGAAATGACTAAATGACTAACAGAAGTGGACTGTGTAGTTAGCCTCGGTAGTGGGAGTGGAAATCAACTTTATATCACTTACATGAGTCTGTTTTCCTCCACACTATACTTCTGAGTCTGCTTTTATGGTAAAATTCTTTGTCTTTTGAAAAACACATTTTAGGCCGGGCGTGGTGGCTCATACCTATAATCCCAGCACTTTGGGAGGCTGAGGTGGGAGGATTGCCTAAACCCACAGGTTCGAGTTCAGCCTGTGCAACTTTTTTTTTTGAGTCGGAGTCTCACTCTGTCACCCAGTCACCCAGGCTGGAGGGCGATGGCACACTCCTGGCCACCGCAGCCTCGACCTGCTGGGCTCAGGCGATCTTTCTGCCTCAGCCTTCCAAGTAGCTGGAACTATAGGCACGCGCCACCATACCAGCCTAATTTTTTGATTTTTTGTAGAGATGAGGCCTTGCCAAGTTGCCCAGGCTGGTCTTAAACCTGCAGACTCAGACAATCCTCTCACCTCGGCCTCCCAGAATGCTGGGATTATAGGCGTGAGCCAACCTTGTCCGGCCTCATTTATTTTAAAAATACGTATTTTTGTCATTACCAAAAGGAGATGTCTTTAGGTAAAAATAATAAAACCCCTTGCTGCACAGATAATGCAGATAGTTCTAGTTATCTGGTCAGTGGGCAAAAAGCAAGCACTTAAGGCTTTTCTTATTTCTGGAATTTCCTTTTTTCTTTTTGAGACAGTCTTACTCTGTTGCCCAGACTTGGGTACAGTGGCATAGTCATAGCTCACTGCAGCCTGGAACTCCTGTGCTCAAGCAGTCTTCCCACCTCAGACCCTGAATAGCTGGGACTACTGGCGTGAGCCACCATGCCCAGGTAATTTTAAATTTTTTGGAGAGATGCGTTCTTGTCTTGTTGCCCAGGCTGGTCTCAGACTCCTGACCTGAAGAGATACTGGTGCCTCGGCCTCCCAAAGTGCTGGGGTTACAGGCACGAGCCATCATGCCCACCTGGAATTTCATATTTATTTCTTCTTGTTGGGTGATTAAACCGGATGGTGGTAGAGATTGTAGGCTGGCATTTACTTAGTCCTGCGCTTCTTAGCCTCAGGAGTGGACAGTTCTCAGCTGGTGGATTGACTGCTTGGATCTTTTTGCCGTTTTATGGTTTAGGGTTTTCTGAGCATCTGTGTCAGTAATTGAAGTTGCCACAGTACTGATGTTGAGGTGACTGCTGACTTTGAGTCTCATCTCTTTGGTTTTCCTTATCTACTTCATTGCAGTCCTTTCTAGGCTGTCTTTGATGAGAGGGTCCCCATGGGCATCTTTTTTTGGTAATGACAAATGTGTGTTTGTAAAAAGCCTGTTTTTCTCATTATACTTGAAAAGGTTTTAAAATTGTTTCATACCTAGTAATGTTGAGATTTTTAAGAACTTAATTTTTAATTTGTAATAAAAGTGAATAACTTTTTTTCCCAAAAGGTCAATAAATCGCAGGTATCTGTTAATAAAGGTTTTTAAGAAAAAAATATGTACACACACACACATCCACTCACCCTCCCACCCCAGGGGTGCCCAAAAAATGTATACACATTTTATGAGATGTTTGCTGTAGTCAGAAGTTTCTGGATGCTGGTGAGCACCCCTTATAATTGTAGAACTCAAACATGACTTGTGTTCATAAAAGTCTTTTTTTTTGAGTTGGAGTCTCACGCAGTCACCCAGACTGGAGTGCAGTGGCCGCTCCCGGCCACTGCAGCCTTGACCTGCTGGGCTCTGGTGATCCTTCTGCCTCAGCCTTCCAAGGAGCTGGAACAAAAGGCTCACGCTACCACGCCTGGCTAATTTTTGATTTTTATTGTAGAGATGAGGTCTCACCAAGTTACCCAGGCGGGTCTCGAACCTGCGGGCTCAGGCAATCCACTCACCTTGGCCTCCCAAAGCGCTGGGATTACAGGCTGAGCCACTGAGCCCGACCCATAAAATTCTTAAAATAACACAATTTTAAGAAAGGAAAAAACTGTATTAAAATATATCAATATATACTGGTAACAAAAGATGAATACAAGTCATGTTTGACTTCTGCAATTACAGGAGGTACTCTAAGTGTTACCATCAGTGTCCAGATATTTCTGATTATGGCGAACTAAAAGTAATACATAGGTAACATTGCTTAAAATGTGTATACATTTTTTGGCACCCCCGATATATATGAATGTATACTTAGGGGAACACTCAAAAACCTGGAATTTATTTATAAAAAATTGTGCATATGGCTGGGCATGGTAGCTCAAGCCTGTAATCCCAGCATTTTAAGAGGCCAAGGCAAGAGGATTGTAGGAGCTCAGGTTCGGGACCAACCTTGGCAACTTGGCGAGACCTCGTCTCTACAATAAATTAAAAAATAAACCGGCATGGTAGCGTGCACCCGTAGTTCTAGCTACTTGGAAGGCTGAGGCAGAAGGGTCGTTTGAGTCCAGTAGGTCGAGGCTGCGGTGGCCAGGAGCGTGCCACTGCACTTCAGCCTGGGCGACAGAGTGAAGCTCTAGCTCAAAAAAAAAAAACTGTAGCCGGGCTCAGTGGCTCAGCCTGTAATCCCGCGCCTTGGGAGGTGAGTGGATTGCCTGAACCCGCGGGTTTGAGACACGCCTGGGCAAGCGAGACCTCATCTCTACAATAAATCAAAAATTAGCCGGGCGTGGTAGCGCACGCCTGTAGTTCCAGCTACCTGGAAGACTGAGGCAGAAGGATCGCCGGAGCCCAGCAGGTCAAGGCTGCGTTGACTGGGAGTGGCCACTGCACTCCAGTCTGGGCGACAGAATGAGACTCCAACTCAAAAAAAAAAGATGTATATTTATTCTTACATGTTTAAACTTCAGTCACCTTCAAAGTATTCTCCGTTTGATACCATACACCTATCAAGACACTTTTCTTACTGTAACTGTTCAAAACAGTTTTTGAACCCTTTGATGTCTTTTAGTGCTTCTGCTGTTTTTTGTTTCACCTCCTCCACATCAGCAAAACTTAAGAAAAAAATTTTAATTTAAATCTGTGGGGTACAGTTCAGGTTTAGGTATACTAATGTTCATTATGCACGTCCCCTTGT
>CAUYQG010158557.1:0-10149 GCA_963574415.1 Tarsius wallacei | reverse complement strand
TCAAACTACTTGTGATTTCACCCAGAGTGGAAAAAATAGGTTTGAGATGTGGTGGATCAGAGCAGTAACTAGTGAGAAGTCAAAAGGAAAGGGCTTAGAAAATGGGACCAGAGGCATCACTTCTGATATGGAGGAAGCCATCTTGAAAGGGAGTGGTGTCCCTTTCATTCACATTACTTGCTAAAGAAATTTTATGTTATCGACCAATGGAAAAAGGCACATGAAACAGTCAATGGTAACACAATACTGTAACATGAATTTTAAAATAAGTTAAACAAACAATTGTGGATATCAAAGATAAGAAAGAGATACCACAGATAAGAAATTCAAAAACTCAGAATAAGAATGAAAAAGCAAGAACCATATGTGAAAAGAGAACTGGCAAAACTTGGGAAAGAATTTAAACAGAAAGATAAAATCATCACAGATACAAAGACTAAGTTATAATATATCCAAACGAAAACAGATAAGACTGAAAGTACAATAAGGCACATAGAAGGTAGGAATGAGAAAAGCTAAGACAGCAGAAACAATATAAAAGAGGAGCTAAAAAAAGCCCAGAAAGAAAATAATAGATAAAGAGGATAAGCACACAAAAGACAACACAGGTAAAATTAAAGCTCCTGAAGTCAAAAGATAAGACAATGGAATAGAGTTGATATTTAAAACTACCCAAAAGAACTTCCTGAAAACAAAAGAAGACCTTGAAAGGGTCTGTCTTGTTGCTTAAAATATTGACCCAGGGCTGGGTGCAGTGGCTCATGCCTATAATCTGAGCGCTTTAGGAGGCTGGCCCAGGAGTTCAAGGCCAGCCTAGGCAATGTAGCCAGACTTCATCTCTACAAAAAAATTTAAAAAGTTAGCTGAGCATGGTGGTGCATGCCTGTAGTCAACCCAGTCTGAGGCAGAAGGATTGCTCTGAGCCCAGGAAGTCAAGGCTGGGGTGAACTGTGATCATGCCACTACGTTCCAGCCTGAGCGACAGAGTGAGATGCTGACTCCAAAAAAAAATTGACCCAGAAGGATCAACTTTGAGACATATCCTAGAAAACTATTATACATTGAAGGTAAAGAAAAAACTATGTAGGCCCCTAGGCCAAAAGACCTAGTCTCTTACAAAGGAAGAAGAACAAATTGGCCCCAGTCTTAACAGAGCAAGACAGCAGTGGAACAACCTTTTCAAGAAACTCAAAGCAAGTGTGAGCTAAGGATTTTGTATCCAGCCAAGCTGTCCTTTAAGTATTAAGGAGGTTAAAAAAAATTAATTATGTAAGAGCTTAGGGAATATTATACTCACAACCTCTTCCTTAGGATTCTACTTACAGAAAAAACTTCTTCCAACTAGGAGATGGTTGGAGAAACTTGAGCAAAAGGATTCGAGCATTGACTATCTTCAGTTGTAGATCCCAAACCAAAATGGAAGTGGGGATAAGGGTAGAAGAATAGCATCAAGTGGCACATGCTTTGATTAGGTAGAAGTAACACTTGAATAAAACAAAAAAGAATGGAGAGAGGAAGAGGAAAGTGCAAAGCACTCTTTGTTGCATAGACAGTAGGTGGGAATCAAGAATATCATTTAGCCAAGTGCAGTGGCTCAAGCCTGTAATCCCAGCACCTTGGGAGTCTGAGGCGAGAGGATTACCTGAGCCCGCGGGTTCGAGACCAGCCTGGGAAACATGGTGAGACCTCACCTCTACAATGAATCAAAAAATTAGCCGGGTGTGATAGCACACGCCTGTAGTTCTGGCTACTTGGAAGGCTGAGGTGGAAGGATTGCCGGAGCCCAGCAGGTCAACACTGGGGTGGCCGTGAGCATGCCACTACACTCCAGCCTGGGCAACAGAATGAGACTCCAACTCAAGAAAAAGAAAAAAAAAAGAATATTATTTAAAGTTAGCAAAACAAATAGATGAAATTTAAATTAGAAAAATGAGGAATTTAAGAGTATTAAAGGTGTGCTATATTATTAAAGGTAATAGTATAGAAAAATAGTATAATCACTGGAATAGAAATGCAAATCTTCAGTGCCCAAAGAAGCAACAAAAAAGGCAATGAATTGCATAGTGAAAAACATGCAGTAAATATATTAAGCCCAAGCATGTAAGACAGATCAATAAATGTGAAAGAGCTTAAGTCTTCTATTAACAGAAAAGGAAATTCAGATTGGCTCATACACCAAAATCTTATTGTCTGTTATTTATAAGAGACTCACCTAAAATGAGAACTCAGAAAGAAAGGCTGAAAAGGGGACGGGCAAAGACAAAGCAGGCAAATAGAACCTCAAAAAGCAAAGGTTACAATATCCTTGTTCAACAAGGTAGAACTGAAGAAAATTTAGTCAAGACAACAAAGAATACTTTTATTGCTAAAAGCCACAATTCACAATGAAGATATACTAGTTATGAATGCCACAGCCTCAGCTATTTGATTTGTCAACTTTAAATGGTATTTTTTTCTTTCCACTTGTTGCCTATACAACAAAGAGATCTTTGCACTTTCCTCTTTCTGTCTCCCTCCTTGTACATTATTTCAATTGTGTCACTTCTACCTTGTCAAAGCATATAACATTTGCATGACAAACAACGATGCAAGGAAAAATAAGTAGAAACCTAGAAATAATAGAAAATTTTAACACACCGCTCTGTCATCCAAGACAAGTTAAGGAGACAACAAATGTGTAAGGATATAAGAGATATAAATAGCAGTATCTATAAAGTAGATCTTTTGAAGAAATGTTGAAGTTTCTACCTTGATAATAGGGAATATGCCTGTTACTCTCACTCACAATGATTGGCTCTTCATGACACCACAAAAGAAACTGCAGTCGTTTCCACAAAATAGAAATAATACAATTCTTTTTAACCACAATGCAATGAAATGAAAAATTAATAAAACATTTTTTTAAAGTCCCACCTGGAGAAAAATTTTTGCTGGACTACTCTTGAGGCAAAAAGGAAATATAAACCCAAATTTTAGGGTTTCTAAAATAAGTGATTGATAATGAAATACATGAGATATAATTAAAGCAATGATAAGTGAAATATAACTTTGAATACTGTGGCATTGATAAAAATGAAGAACAAAAGTAAACAGGTTGGTTTCCGACTTCTCAAGCAAGATAGCCAGTGGAACACCTTTTCAAGAAACTCAAAGCAAGTGTGAGCTAAGGATTTTGTATCCAGCTAAGTTGTCTTTTAAGTATTAAGAATATAGAAAAAATGTAATTACGCAAGAGCTTAGGAAGTGTTATATTCACAACCCATATCCATATCCAGCCTCAAATCAGAAAAAATAGTGAAAGGGTAAAAAAAATAAGGATGTGAACACACAGTATAAGTTAAGGAAACAGAAAAAATAGAATTACTAAATGAAAAATGGGATTAATAAATGAATAACATACTTTGACAAGGTAGAAGTAACAATTGAAAAAAATCAAAATAAACTACTAGCTAACTTAAGTAAAAAGGAAAAGAAAGCAGAAGTACAAAAAAAGTGGTGGTAAAAGATTAACATTGAAACAGGAAAATATTTTAATCTTAAAGACTATTTTGTACAACTACCTGTAAATAAATTGCATACATTTTACAATAAAAGTCTCAAAATGGATAATAACCTAGGAAAATACAATTTACCAAAATAACTCCAGTAATTTTAAACAGACTAATTTTGATGAAGGAAATAGAAAAAAATTATCTAAGAGCTACCCCATAAAAAGAGTACTAGGTCAGATGGTTTCACGGGGGAAGTCTACCAAAGTTTCTCAGACCAGTTAATTCTAATGCTCCATAGTCTGTTCCAGAAGACTGGAAAAGAAGTGCTTCCAGATTCTTTATGAAGGAATATAACTTTGTTCCCTATGGTAGGTTGCAAAAACTAGCCCGTTCCTTCTCCTGTCCCTATAGCCACATATTTTGCCATGGAATTTTTGTTGTGCTGTCCCATTCTGACTCTGGGCTCAGCCAGCCATGTGACTTTTTTTGGCCAATAGGGTTTTCACAGACATGATGCCTACAGGGACTTGGAAACAACTTAGGTAACTGGGTTCGCTGTCAGTTTGCTCTCTCCCTTTGTCATGAAAATTTTGTGCCTGAGCTAGCCTGACCAAAGCCATCCAGTATCAATTATCAACCACATATGGAGTAGCTGACTGCCCCAGATGTGTGAGACCAGATATGACCTAGAGAACTGCTGAGTCCCGCCAAGTCCAGCCTAAATCACTAGACTACAGATTCATGAACTCAATAAATATTGTTTTTAGGCCTTGAGATTTAAAGTTATCTATTACATGGTAATAGATAACTGACACAGAAATTAGTGCCAAAACAAAAACCTAATGTATATGTTGTTGGAACTGGACTGTGGATAGAGACTGGGAAAATGGTGAGAAAGTCATTATAGGAGACTGAAAAATGCAAGGAAATTGTTGGAGGGGACTGGGAAAAATGACAGCCGCTGTCACCACTGTGGTGTCTTGGAAGATAACAGACGTGTCTAATGAATATTTGGGCTTGAGAAAAGAGACTTCTAGGCAGAGTGTTGATAATGTCAACTGGCTATTACTCAGAAAAAGAACAAGTCAGATTTCAAGTCAAATTTAGAGGTACTGTACAGGTGCTAGTTTGGAAAAATAACTCTCATCTCCATCCCTTTGTTAAATTAAGTTTAACCTAACATTGCCTCCTTACATATTTAAAATTTGGCCTAAAGGTATCTCTATATATAGTGAACTGTAACCTAACAGGATGTGTAAACAGACTATAACCTACTGTTGTGCCAATCACTGAGTTCAGCCAACCACAGGCAGCCCACTGTTCAAACTGTTCAAATAAGGCAAACGCTGAGCTGTTAGTAATCCAGCTGTTTCTGTATCTCTCTTCTGTTTTTTGTATATCACTTTACTTTTTCTGTCTATATATTGTCTTCAGCAATGCACAGCACTGGAGTCACTCTGAACCTATTCTGGTTCAGGGGCTGCCCAATTCATGAATTGCTCTTTGCTCAATTAAACTCTGCTAAATTTAATTTGTCTAAGGTTTTTCTTTTAACACCTTCAAGTCAGTATAGGATTTTCATATGAAGACATAGCTTTAAGCAAACACAAAATCAAGGGCCATGGGATACTTTGCTGTGACCTCTGAAAGAATGAAGGCACTGTCTAATAGACCCTCCCAGCTGGTTGAAATGTCTAGGGACAAGATTGTTTTTCCACAACAGCCTGACATATCTGGAGTATTAGTGATTAAACTCCAAGGGAGAGACCTCAAAAATAATTGTGGATGAGGCTTTTAGTGCATAGGGGAGACTCCAGTCAGATACATAAGCCCACAAAACTTTTTAGGGAGCTATACTAGGAAATTGTACTAATGAAAGTGGCCTTAACCTGGAAGAAAAGGGACTATGTGTTAAAAGACTCTAGGCTCCCAACTTTTTATGGGCAAGAAACAGGCTGAGGAAATTTGCTCAAAAAGCATAGTTTAGTTTCCAATGCCTACTTCAGAAGTGTTTTTGTTTTGAGTTGGAGTCTTACTCTGTAGCCCAGGCTGGAGTGCAGTGGCACACTCATGGCCACCACAGCCCTGACCAGCTGGGCTCAGGCGATCCTTCTACCTCAGCCTTCCAAGTAGCTGGAGCTACAAGCACTCAACACCATGCCCAGCTATTTTTTTAAAAATTTATTTATTGTAGAGACGAGCTCTCACCAAATTGCCCAGGCTGGTCTCGAACCCGTGGGCTCAGGCAATCCTCTCACCTCTGCCAAAGTGCTGGGATTACAGGTGTGAGCCACCGCACCCAGCTGCGAAGTGTTTAAAGAGAGAAATGGAGGGGGAAAGATACCAGAGGGGATAAATCCAAGAGCCAAAGAGAACAATGGATTGGGGTGCCACTTTCAGTGTGGCAGACAAACTCTAATATAGCCTGCAATAATCTCTGTCTACTGGAATTCACCCCCATGCATAGTTTCCTCCTTTTGAGTGTGAGTGGGACCTGTGACTTTCTTCTAATAAATAGGATATGGGAAGGGAAAAGGTGAATGAGATGCCACTCTGTAATTACATTACATGTGATTATAACTTCCATCATCCCTGCAGACTCTACTGACTCTTTCCTTTGCTGGCCTTGATGAAGTACGTTGCCTTTAGGAAAGACCCATATCTTAAGGAATGGAGGGCAGCTTCTGGTCAAATGTCCCTCAAAGAACTGATGCCCTCACTCCAATAATTCACATGGAACTGAATCTTGCCAGCAACCATGTGAGCTAGGAAGCGAATTCTTGCCCAGTTGAGCCTCAAATGAGACCTCAGCCCTGGCCAACCTCTTTTTTTTTTTTTGTCAGAGTCTTAACTCTGTCACCCAGGCTGGAGTGCCGTTGCATGATCCTAGCTCACTGTAGCCTTGTCCTTCTGGGCTTAAGCAATCCTTCCACATCAGCCTCCTGAGTAACTGGGACTACAGGTACATACCACCATGCCTGGCTAATTTTTTGTATTTTCTGTAGAGACAGGTCTCACTATGTTGCCCAGACTGGTCTTGAACTCCTGGGTTCAAGCGATTCTCTCTCACCTCCCAAAGTGCTGAGATTATAGACATGAGCCACCATGCCCAGCCTTGACCAGCATCTTGATTGCAGCTTGTGAGAGGCTGAAGTAGAGACCCAATTAAACTGTACCCAGATTCTTGACCCACAGAAACTCAGATAATAAATGGGTGTTATTTTAAATCACAAAATCGTGGTGATATTGTTATGCAGCAGTAGTTACCTAATACATACAAGGAATAGAACTAGTCACAGTACATTCCCCATCTACAGAGCAGAAGCACCTGGCAATATTTTCCCAGTGGGATTTTGGAATTGCTGTGGGCAAGTGACTGCTATGTTCTTTCTGTTCTTACACTTTCCAAATGATAGTACTTTTGCAATTACCCTGTCCTTGTTTCACCCACTTAAGTTAGATGTGTGGGAAACAAGTAATTTGACTTTAGTTCATACACCTTTGGATCATGAGTGGCAACATCCAGACCTTACATACATAGATCATGAGATTGAATTTTGAGCCTATGTCATGTTTTCAGATTTTGGAGAGCTCTGAGATGGGAATGTGCATATTTTACATGTGGGAATGGTGTGAATAATTGTGGCTATGAGAGTAAACTGAGATAGCCTGCAAAAATGGTTCCAAATACTTTACACGTAACTGCATCCACACATCTTGCTGCATACCTTTGCCATGCCCTTCCACACTGACTCCTGGATGAGCTGTGGGACTTTCTTTGGCCAATGAGATGTTAGCAAACATGATACAAGCTGAGGTTTGAAAATAATTTGCATGATTGAGTTTGCTCTTTCTTGCAGGGGAGCCATTACTAAAATAACATGACTGGGAGGATGACAAACACATGAAGCAGAGCCTGGTCAGCCCAGGTGCTCCAGTCAGCATTCAGTTACCTCATATATGTAATCTGGCCCAGCCAATATAAATCACCTAGCCAAACACTTCACAGGAGCAATGTGTATCTTATTGCTGTGAGCCTCTGAGGGTTGGTAATTGCTCATTAGGCAGCATTATTGTGATGATAGGTAACTGATATAATGCCTAACCTCATAAAGATTGTACAAAATAAAACTACAGATCAATCTCTTATTGGTATCAGTGAAATTAATCATTATTAATTAATTTCATAAAATTATAATGTATTTAGTATAAACTATATTTATTTTTAAATGAAACATTTATTAAATATTACCAAATGAATATCAGGAAAAAAAATCCCAAATAAAATCTCAGCAAACAGAAACCAATGGGTCATTGAAGATGATGTATCGTGACCAAGTGTAGTTTTTTCCCAAATGGTTCCCTATCAGTTGATGAATATAATTCCCCATTTTAATAGAACTGAGGAGAAAGGCAATTTTATTATACTTGCTGAAAAGGCCTTTGACAAAAGTTAACTCTCATTCCTGATTTTTAAAAAATTGATAAAAACCAAAACCTACTTGAAGAGGAAACACCAGGTTCATTCCTGCTAGAATCAGGAACAAGTCACCCCACTACCATCTGATACTGCCAATACATTCAGATGAGAACACCAAGACATACAAATAGGAAAGGAAGAAATAAAACTTAAGAGAATCAATGCTAAAACTAATGTGGATAATTAGAAAATTCAGTTAAGCTACAGAATATAACGTTTTAGTACAGAAAGAGTAGTGTTTCCTATATACCACCAATAAAAATTACATGCTGTGAAGGACAAGAGCCCAATTACAATAGCAACAAAAAAAATAAGTAGAAGCAGAGCTAACATTTAACGAAATTTTAAAAAGTTATCCTGAAAGTTATAAAAATAGACTTAAGCAAAAGGATTACTCAGAATCATGAAGATTTAATGTGATCCATATAAAAATACCAACTTACTTTGAGGGGAAGAAGAGTATGCCTGGCTTGAGGCAAGGTGATTCTAAAGTTTGTTTGGAAAAGCACACAAGCATAAATAGCTAGGAAAATTCTGAAAAAGAAGTTCAGTGATGTCCACTAGCCCTGTTAGATAATGACACATACTATAAAGCTTCTGTCAAAGGTGTGACATTAAAAAACAATTACCTTGGGAGACTGAGGTGAGAGGATTGCCTGAGCCCGTAGGTTTAAGACCAGCCTGGGTAACTTGGTGAGACCTCATCTCTACAATAAATTTAAAAATTAACTGGGCATGGTGGCACGTGTCTGTAGTTCCAGTTACTCGGAAGGCTGAGGCCGAAGGATCTCCTGAGCCCAGCAGGTCAGGGCTGTGGTGGCCGTGAGTGTGCCACTACACTCTAGTCTGGGCAATGGAGTGAGACTCTGACTCAAAAAAAAAAAAATTAGCTGAGCGTGGTGGTGTGCGCCTGTATTCTCAGCTATTTGGGAGGCTGAGAGGGAAGGATTGCCTGAACCCAAGAGGTTGAGGCTATAGTGAGCCATGAATGTGGCACTGCACTCCAGCCTGGGCAACAGAGTGAGACTCTGACTAAAAACACTCCCAAAAACAAAAACCTGTGATATTGGTTCAGGAATAACATCAGTAGAATGAGTCTAAAAACAACCATAATTACATGCAAACATGTAGTCTTTGATAAAAAATGTGATTTGAAACACAGGGGAAAAGATGGACTTTATAATGTTAGGGAAACTGGATAGCCATATGGAAAAGTATAGAATTAGAATTATGCCTCATAAACTGAATAAATTTAAAAGGATCAGAGAGTTAAATATAAAAGTGAAACCATATAAGTCCTAGAAGAAAACATGGAAGAATTCATTTATAATCTGGGAGTGGGAAAACCTCTTGTGGATCAAAATCCAGAAGCCGAAAACATATAAATATTCATATATTTGGTTTTTAAATTAAATTAAAATTTTTTTATAGAGCTAAGGTCTCACTATGTTGCCCAGGCTGGTCTTGAACTCCTAGGCTCAAGCAATTCTCTCATCTCGGCCTTCCAAAGTGCTGCATGAGCCACCATACCCGTCAAGATTCATATATTTGATACATAAGAATTAAATTTTATCTTTGTCGTGGTAAAAAAAAAAAAATAAGAGAACTTAAAGGACAAACAGTAAACTGGGTGAAAATAGTTGCAATTTGCCTCAAAGACAAAAGACTCTTCCTTCTAATATATAAAAGCGTCTTAAAAAGGGAAAGAAAAAGGCTAGAAACCCAAGAGACAAATAGAAACAAGGAACAATGAAAAATGAACAGCTATCAGAAAAAATGCAAATAATCTTTTTTTTTTTTTTTGAGTTGGAGTTTCACTGTGTCGCCCAGGCTGGAGGGCACTGGCACGCAGCCAGTGCCACCGCAGCCTCAACCTGCTGTGCTTAGGCAATCTTTCTGACTCAGCCTTCCAAGTAACTGGAACTACAGGCACATGCTACCATGCCTGGCTAATTTTTTGATTTATTGTAGAGATAAGGCCTCGCCAAGTTGCCGAGGCTGGTCTCAATACCTTGAGCTCAGGCAATCCTCTCACCCTGGCCTCCCAAAGTGCTGGGATTATAGGCATGAGCCACTAAACTCTTTTGTGTGTGTGTGTGTAAAACAGGATTTATTGAGAGGACAGAACAGCTTCCACAGTGGGAGGGGATCTGAGGGGGTTGCCCCTCGCTTAAACTC
>CAUYQG010158556.1:0-13002 GCA_963574415.1 Tarsius wallacei | reverse complement strand
TGTTTAGTGTCCATGTCTTTGTGGGTTTTGGGGGAACCTTGTTGGTGTTAATGTTTATTTTTATTCCACTGTGGTCCGAGAAGGTGCATGATAAGATTTCGGTCTTTTCAAATTTGCTTATGCTTGATTTATGACCAAGTATGCGGTCGATCTTAGAGTACGTTCCATGTGGTTATGAGTAGAATGTGTATTCTTTGGTCTTTGGGTGGAGTGTTCTGTAGGCATCGATTAAGTCCATTTGGTCAAGAGTCACATTAAGGTTCCGGATTGTTAATTTTTTGTCCAGATGATCTGTCTAGGGTTGTGAGTGGGGTGTTAAAGTCCCCAGTTATGATGGTGTTAGAGTCGATATCTTTCTTAAGTTTTCCCAGGAGCTGCTTTATAAAAGTTGGCACTCCAATGTTGGGTGCATGTATGTTTAGGATAGATATTTCTTGTTGATGGAGCGAACCTTTTATCATTATGTATTGGCTCTCTGTATCTTTTTAAATTTTTGATAATTTAAATGGTATTTTGTCTGAAATTAGGATCGCGACTCCTCCTTTCCAAAAGTGATTTTTTAAAGCTCTGCAAATGTGAGCCTTTTCTCTTTCCATTTGGTTTGATTTTCCTTGGACTCCTTAAAATAGGGAGGCTCAACACTATCAGTGAAATGAATTACAAATGAGGAGAATGGAAGTGACTGATGGGAGAGTGAGCATTCACAAATGCCTGGGCGAACTGTATTCTTTCAAGCTAAATGCTATTTGGAAAAACTACACAGAAAACTTTTTCTTTTGGAGGAGGGTTCTGAGCCATATTTCATATGCTAAGATATAGGCAGACTCTAATAGTCAGTGATATTTTTCAATGTATTTATAAAGTACTTGTGGCACAAAACTATTAAAATTAATGCTTTAATAAATAAACTTGATTAACAATTGCCTTTATATTCACAAAACTAATAATATTGGACTTTATTATTATAAGTATTTATGATTTTTTCTTTCTCTTCTATATTTTACACTTTTGGGGAGTATGGGTCATGTTTTCTTTATTTGTACCTGATAGTCAAAAAAATGCTTCTTAGCTGATCGGTTTCTCTAATAGATATTAAAAGTAATCACAGTGATTTATTTTCTTTGGAAAAGAATGTCCAGTAAATTATTAGTTAATAATTTATTATTAAATTGATAATTATTATCTCTGTTCTAAAAATAGCTTATTTTAGAGAAATGAGAAATGATACAAAATAAAATAAAAATTTATTATTTTGCCACCTAGAAATACATTAATAATATTTAGCTAGTGTAACTTACTTCTTTTTTCTTGGTGTACATAAAATATGCTTTAAAAAAATAAAAACTAGGCTGAGTGCGGTGGCTCAAACCTGTAATCCCAGCACTTTGGGAGGCTGAGGCGAGAGGATTGCCTGAGCCTAGGGTTCTGAGACCAGTCTGGGCATCTTTGTGAGACCTCGTCTCTACAATAAATCAAAAAATTAGCCAGGAGTGGTGGCGCACGCCCGTGGTTCCAGCTACTAGGAAGGCTGAAGTGGAAGGATCATCTGAGCCCAGCAAGTCAAGGCTGCAGTAACCATGAGCATGCCACTGCTCTCCAACCTGGGTGACAGAGTGAGACTCCAACTCAAAAAAATAAAAATAAAAATAAAAACCAAAATAAAAAACCACACATGCCATATTACTTTACATCTACCTTCTCTCATTTGACAAAAGTTAATATTTTTTTCCATTTTCCTACAGCAGACACAATATAAAAGCAAGGAATAAATAGAACACCTTATATTTTAAGTTAGAATTAGTCACAAACATATGCAATGTTCCTTCTAAAACATATTTTGAAAAACCATTCGGCTATTATTAAACTCTGATGCAATCAACAGAGTTGCCTGAAGTTGTACTCTTAAGTACAAAAGGAGAATGATCTTCAGGTCTTGGTGAACTTTTCTAGAGTTCTATTGCCCTATTCTTTCCACTTCAATTGTGGCTGGCCCTTTTGTCAAGGAGACTCCAGTTCAAGGAAATGGCACAGAGCAGCAATTTCAGCAATTCACATATATAGCTATCTTATGTATTCCTGAGTACAACAGTGTCTCAAAGCTTCTTTGAGCCCTTTTCAATGTATCCCAGGTCAGAGCCCCAGTCAGAATGTCCACCAGCATCGACAACACATTGGCTCTGGCTCATATCACTATAGCCTCTTCTTCACTCCATTAGTTTTCAGGAGTCATTTTGTTGCATGTTTTGTTGTTGTTGTTGTTGTTGTTAGTTTGTTTTATTTTCAAGGCAAAAGTTATGACACCCTTTAAAGCAATGAAATGATTGCATTGTTTCTTATGAGCTATGAAAAAATCTCCAATTTACTAAAGAAGTTTATTGCATTATTGTATTTTTTTTAAACCATCACTTTACCAATAAGTCTGTAATTTAAAAAGTTGAACAGAAATTTGTAACTTAAAAATAAATGAGCAGGGTTTTTTTCTTAGCACTTTAAAATTTCATATACAATAAGCATATAAATAGAAAACTGAAATGTTTTATCATAATATAGAGGGACCAATCATCAGGGTTTGCCTGGGACTATACCAGTTGCCTGAGACTATCCTCAGTCCTGGGAAAATCAGGATGGTTGATATTGTTCAGCCAGATAAGCTATAGTTACCAAGATATTAATGTGCTGGTGGTGCTGCCTAGAACGTGAACAATCGTTTAAACAAGTCCCACTTTTACTCACTTTATGTTCAAATGTGACAATAGTCTATTGTGGTCACTCTGGGAAATGTTTTCAGCTCTCTACATTTTTTTTACAAGACTATGTGATCTAAAAAATGCTTATGAATTGCCAAAAAGCACATATGTTGATGCATACATAAAATAGCAATTTGACAAACTTGCAAAGACTTTGTTTTCCACTGCCCTTTTGTTTCTGGCTACTGGTAATGCTGAACTGAACCAAACGTTGGACAATTTCAAACTTTTTGCCTTTCAGATGTGATTTTCTTTTTTCAAAATCCTTAGCACTGTGGTCTCTGCTAAAACTAACATTTTCCTGTTGTTCTCCAGAGCTGCTTCTCACCAATGCAATGCAGTCAACAAGATGGCCTATAAAGAATGTTCTGTTTGTTAGTGCCATAATTTGAAGGACTTTTTGTTAGTACTATAATTGAAGGATGTATGTCAGTCTCTTGTCTATCAGTAGGTAATAGATAATAACCTGCCCCCAGAAAGTATCCACTCCCTTCTCTCCCTCCCTTCCTCCCTCCCTCCTCTCTCCCTCCCTCTCTCCCTCCCTCTCTCTCTCTCTCTCTCTCTCTCTCATTGTAACAGACATTGTTAACACAATATGCAATATGGTGACTGCCCCTTCAGTTCATCCTGGAGTTGAAGACTATGTCATATAATCTTTAATATTTTGAAGCCAAGTCATATTTTGTTGATATGAAGATTCATTACTGTTTCCACACAAAGCATAGAAAACATTTCATGACATGGGGGGGGAGGCTTTATGATATAATAAAAAAATATATATATATAAAAATATACCAACATCTCCTTTTCAGCTCATACTAGTTTATAACAACTCACACCCAGGAAACTCCAGAGTGTTAATGCTTATTACTGGAGTATCTGAGCATTTGGAAAATAGAAACTTATTGTTTTTGGCAAATTTCACTCATATCCTATAATGTATGTCAATTTATATCCTTGAATTTAGCACTTTCCAAGTCTACAATGAAATTAAGTTCCAAGTCTACAATGAAATTAAGTGCTATCACATTTTTACCCTGATAAAAATACTGAAGACCAATTTTATAAGAACTAATGTGGCTGGGTGTGGTGGCTCAACGTGTAATCCCAGCACTTTGGGAGGCGAGGTGAGAGGATTGCCTGAGCCCGGGGGTTCAAGACCAGCCTGGGTAACTTGGTGAGACCTCATCTCTACAATAAATCACAAAAACTAGATGGGCATGATGGTGTGCGTCTGTAGTTCCAGCTACTTGGAAGGCTGAGGCGAAAGGATCGCCTGAGCCCAGCAGGTCGAGGCTGCAGTGATCGTGAGCGTGCTACTACACTCCAGCCTGGGTGACAAAAGTGAGACTCCAACTCAGAAAAAAAAAAAAAAAGAATTCATGTACTAGATGCGGTTTTTAATTTAAATAGAGACTTTAGTTTACATTGTGACTAACATAATTACTGTGGGAATGTATTTTATCTTTAGAAAACACTTCATGAGAAAACTTGTATCATCACTTAAAGAGATTTTGGAATTTGTTTTGTACCTCAAATAAAAAGCCACAATTTTAATGCCCCAATATAAAAGTTAAAAGAGAGTTAGAATGTTTTAAAATACTGGGGTTATTTTTGTGTGTGTCAGTTTATAAATATTATGAAAAGATGATATTGGCACCTTATGGCTTTTTATGAATTTTTACTTTCTCTGGAATGTTAGTTATAAATACATAAAGAAGTCTTATGTAATTTATCAAGCTGGAACAAGAAAAGTAATGTGGTCTCATATTTCCTCATCTGGATATTTTAATCAGTTAGGTATGGGCATAAGATTCAGTTCTGCTACTAACTGATCAATCTTGGAATAGTTACCAAATCTCTTTAAGCATCAGCTTTCTCATTTGTAAATGGGGAAGCTTTTAGGAAAATTAAACAAAGTCATGTCCAAGCAGTACTTAGCACAATCTCTGATGTGTGTTAAGCACTCAATAAATGATTCATGCTATTATCAGTACTATTAAACACAGGAGACATAGGAGAACACAGTGGAAGTGATAGTCTTAAGGTCATTTCATGCTTCATAGAATCTTCTCAGAATGTGCTTCCCAATTTATGCCAGTTCACAGCCCAGCCAGGCTTTCAGGTATATTCCAAATGCCATTTTCTCCAAGAAACCTTCCTTGGTCCCCTTACCTAAATGTAAATATTCACTCTCTTAAATGCCCAAAGTACATATCATTTGCCTAACTAAAATGCCTGCATACATAGAGGCCCTGGTATTTAGAGCTCTTTGTTTTAAAAGTTCTCTTTGGGACAGGGGTTCTGTTTTACTCACTTAAGTATTCTTAAGTCATCTAAACTCCTAATATCAAACAGGAAAGAAAAAGAGGAGAACACAGACAATTAAAATTTCAAACAGCATATGATATATACAGCAAAAGCAAAACAGCCAATATTGAGGGAAGGGAGCGATGATGGCTTGTGGTTGGATGATAGAGAAAGATTTGTTTGGATAAAGTAGCTGTTAAGCAGGCCAAAAAGTCTCAAGAGGTCTTTATAGGAGAAAAATGGAGTGAGGGCCACTCCATGAAGAAGCCAGTCATCCACAAGGGTAAGTCAGTTTGAAGGGTAAGTCAGGTTGGTGTGACAGGTGGGAGATAGTGCTGGAAAGATAGATGCAGTATAATTACAGAGACCCCAAAAGGACTCTGGATTTTATTTGGGAATCACTGGGGAGTTGCCAAAGCTTTGAAAGAAAGAAGTGACACAGAGAAAGATGCCAGCTGTTCCCTTTGTAGCCTTCTAACACCAGATTCACCAACACTCAGAAAAAAAAATTCTTTCTGTATTTCAATAGCTTTAGGGGGATACAGATAGTTTTTGGTTGCATGGATACATCATATTCTGGCAAAAAAGTCTGAACTTTAAGTGTACCTACTACCTCTACCTGAGTACGTTGTACCTGATAGGTGATTTTTCATCGCCCCATCCCTTCCCACCCTCCCCTTTTTGAGTCTCCAATGTCCATTATATCATTCTCTATGTGATTGCAGATCTTTAGTTTAGCTCTCACTTATAAGTGAGAACATGTGGTGTTTGGTTTTCTGTTTCTGCATTGTTTCACTTAGGATGATGGTCTCTAATTCCATCCAAGTTGCTGCAAAAGACATTATTACATCCTTTCTGACAGCTGAATAGTATTTCATGGTGTATGTATATATATCACATTTTCATTATCCACTGGTCAGTTGACAGGCGTTTATGTTGATTCCACATCTTTGCAACTGTGAATTGTGCTATGTTGAACATGCAAACACTCAGAAAAGTTTGCTGACTCTCTCCAAAAGTATCTGCCTCATAACTTTCTCTTAAAGACAGCTAATCATGCCACATAACAAGCCTAGAGTGTATGTAAAGCAATAAATCATAGCTTGTGTTTCTGCAATAGAAAGTAAGTACAGTATGTGATTAAGAGCATGAGTTTGAGAAGCAAAAAGTTCTGGATTCAAATCCTAGCTCTGCCAATTACTAAAGTGACCTCAAGAAATCACTTAGTCACTCTAAGTCATAGATTTCTCACCTCTAAAATTAGGTAGTTATCATATGAACTCACTGGGTTATTGTGAAGTTTACATGCCATGCATGTGAAGTACTTTGAGTACTTTGAGTACCTGACACATGGGAACTGCTCATAGCATTCTATGACTCATCATACCTCCACCTCATCCCCCTTATTCTTTAATAACCCACTTCTCTTTGACTTCCAACTTTTAGTACTGTTTCCTATTCTCCATCACGTTTGACCGTCTGATCAGGCTTCTTTCTCTACCATAAGGGTCATCTCAGAAAAGGATGATCCACTCAGGGGCTTATACTTAGGAGTTCGAGACCAGCCTAGTCAACGTAGTGAGACTTCATCTCTACCAAAAAATCAGAAAATTAGCCAGGTGAGGTGGCGCATGCCTATAATCCAAGCTACTTGGGAGGCTAAAATGGAAAGACTGCCTGAGGTCCAGGAGGTTGAGGCTGCAGTAAGCCATGGTTGTGCCATTGCACTTTGGCCTGGGCAACAGAGTGAGAGCCCCAACTCAATAGAAAAAGAAAAAAAACTTGAAGAGAGTGTTCCAAAAGGACTACTTACTGACATATGGACTGGCTTAAGAAGCCAAGGATGAAAGCACCAATGAATGGGAAATCATGATCCCCTTTAGGTTTAAAAGTGACAAAAGTGTCACTGGAACCAAATGGTAGCTAGAACTGTGGCCTTAGAGGAATGCAGCCAGCCTAGAACTGCAGAAGGCAGGAAGGGAGCAGTGTGTGTGGGGGTAGGAATCAGACCTCTTTCTCCTCCTTCCTTCTAACCTTTTACCAGTTACTTCCATTGGCCGAAACTAATTGGAAGCAAAATAATAAAGGAGCCAAGGGATGTCGTGTATAGAGGCTAGTTTTTTGGGGCACAGGCAGACCAGAGAAAGGGCAGAGAACAGGCGATGAAGAGTGGCTGAGGGAGCCAATGAAGAGTGACCAGTACCCTGCACGCTTGCTAACTTTGCTTCCTACTCCGCTCTCACATCTCCCCCTTCTTAACTCTACTGCTACACATGCTTGAGTAAAAAACAGTTCACCTCATCTATCCCATAAAATCCTCCTCAAATACAGCCCTCACTACATAGGCTGGCTTCTGCTCTAGAGGGGCAAATCAGAACAGCTCTTCACCAGGATTCTACATGGAACTGTTTACTAGGTTACATTCAATGGCATTAATAAATCCATTTTTGCCTCACACGTCTGTCTTCTTTGGACACTGATGTGCATAAACCCCTTGCCAGTCATGTTTTCCATTTGAATCTATGTTTGTGCTCAACACTGTTTTTTCCCAATCTGGAGCCCTGTGCACACCCATCTTTCAGTTGTAAACACTCTCTCAGTTGTAAACACTCTCTCTACACCCTCAACATCTTGCCAAAGACCCTCTTTACCTCCAGGAGTCAATAATATCAGGGTTTCCCTGAGAATATGCTCTCTCCATTCGCACTCCCAAGCCACACACAGAGGTACCACACTGAGTGTCCACTCTTCAAACCAGGACCACGCCACCGCAGCCCACCCACTCTCAGTTCTGTCATTTGTGGCTCTCCAACTCTCCCATTCTCACCAAGGACTGGATCACAGGTTTTGGAGGTTATGGTTGGTAATCTAGTCAACTCTTTCGTGCTATATCTTCACTTTAGCATTTGATCCTTCTCTTGATTCTGCAAGCATCATGTTCTCTGGTTCTCAATTCATTCAAACAATTTCGCTTTCAGTTCACGTGCAAGCTCCTTTTCCTCTGCCGATCCCTGCATTCTTCTGAATTTTATCTTTCACCTTTTTCTTCTTACTCTACATATTCCCCCGGGATGGCCTTGTCTATATTAATTACCTCGACTACTATAGTATGCTGGTCTCCTAAACCTATGCCAGTGCAAACTCTCCCCAGAGCTATTAACCTATATTTGCAACTATCTACTGGACATCTCCATCTGGAAATCCCACGGGCTTTTCAAATTTGAAATGTCCCAAACTGAATGATGTTCCTCTTTCCTAAACTCAATTCCCCCAGTTCCATCCTGGACCTATTTCTTCTGATACTGTCTCCATTTTGATACATGTGATGAATGGCACCACTATTCATTTCTTCTCCCAAGATTGAGTCATGCGTCAACTCTCAAGGGTTGTTTCCGGTATTGCCACCAGGAAATTGTCCTTGAACCTTAAGACTGGGTCAAGGGAGCCTCATTTGTACGACAAAAGCTGTCTATATATTTCCTAGCATTTTGTTGGAAATGATATCTTTCTGTGTCTAGTGCCTGAATTCGTCTACTTCTTGTAGTCAGAGGCCACATTCTTTATGATCCCAACATTCTGTGCCTGACACATAGTGAGTGCTTCAGCGAGAGTTTATAGAACTGACACCTCCCTCTTCCTCAAGCACTACACACCCATTAAGAATGAAATTCTGTTTCTACTTCCTTAGCATATCTCTTATCTACTTCCCTCCTTTCCATGCCCACTAGAGTAGCTTAGCTCAGGTTATTATCGTTTCTTGCTTGTACTATTGTTATTAGCATCCTAACTGGTTTCCTTATCTTGGTCTTTCCAATTCTTCCTGCCTACAACTATCAAATAGATCCTTCCAAAATTTAACCTGATAATATCACTTTGATAACTGATCCACCTGCATCCACATAGCATCTCTGTCAGGACTAAGAACTGAAACCATGTAGATCAACCTGACATCATCATTATTATTATTTTGTTGTTGTTGTTGCTGCTGCTGTTGTTGTTGTTGTTGGAGTATCACTCCAGTCGCCCAGGCTGGAGTGCAGTGTCACACTCATGGCCACCCCGGCATCGACCTGCTGGGTTCCCACGATCCTTCCACCTCAGCCTTCCAAGTAGCCAAGCCTGGCTACTTTTTTATTTAATGTAGAGACGAGGTCTCACCAAGTTGTTCAGGGTGATCTCGAACCCGCGGGCTCAGGCAATCCACTCACCTCAGCCTCCCAAAGTGCTGGGATTACAGGCTGGAGACACCAAGCCCGGCCGATATTATTTTTTAAGGAAAATCATTGCTCAAGAAGGTCAGATTAGCTGGGCTCAGTGGCTCAGTCTGCAATCCCAGCACTTTGGGAGGCTGAGGTGAGTGGATTGCCTGAGCCCGTGGGTTCGAGACCAGCACGGGAAACTTGGCGAGATCTCGCGTCTACAATAAAAAATCAAAAATTTAGCCGGGCGTGGAAGCGCGCAGCTGTAGTTCTAGCTACTTGGAAGACTGAGGCAGAGGGATCGCTGGAACCCAGCAGGTCAACACTGGGGTGGTCGTGAGTGTGCCACTGCACTCCAGCCTAGGCGACAGAGTGAGACTCCAACTCAAAAAGAAAGATCAGACTATAATAAACTGATAAATAACTCCACTGTTTGAGTCAGGAATTTCATGAAGAACAATTTATTTGAATAATTAATTGTTCATTTGAGCAAATAGTTCCATCTCAGGACAATAGGCTGTCAACTAGGAAAATGGCTCAAGTAACTATTTACCTATCAAGACTCACTTTAAGAACTATCTTATCTGTTTCTACCAATCCTATTTGTCATGAACTTTACTCAATCTCAATCAGATCTCAACCCTATAAATATGTGCTCTGACCTCCCTTTTTGAGACACTATGACTGCTCTGTTAAAATAGCACTTTTTCTTACCTCAACAACTTAATAGACTAAGCTTTGTTTGATCAGTATTTTTTTTTTTTTTGGTAGTTGGCAGTTGCTTGACAACTCTTTGCTTAAAATTCTTTACCAACTCTTCAGTTTCTATTTCTCTTTCCTCCTTTCTTTCTTTCTTTCTTTCTTCTTCTTTTTTCCTTTAATTTTTTTTTTTGAGAAGAGATCTTACTCTGTTACCCAGGCTAGAGTGTGGTGGCATGATCATAGCTCACTGCAGCCTTAAATTCCTGGATTCAAGTGATCCTCCCATCTCAGCCTCCTGAGGAGGAAGTTAGATATAATTATAGGAATATGCTATTTTTATTTTTTATAGAGAGAGTGTCTTGCTTCATTGCCTAAACTGGTCTTAAATGACTCCTCAATTTTCAAACAAAATGATCCCTAAATTTACTTGCCCACCGGGATTATCTGAAGGCATTTTTTGAAATACAGATTTCTGGAAACATCTCCGCACTTAAGTTAAACATCACTGACAGCTGGGTTGGGGGTGGAGGCACTAGTAGTGTGTATTATTATTTTTTAATTCAATGACATTGAGAACACCATCACCACAACCCAGAAGGTTAAGGTCCAAACTTTGCTCAAGACATAGGAAGCTTTTTGTAAGCTGGCCCCAGTCCATCTACTTATCCTATGTCCTGCCATTTTGCTCATTGATAATTGCTCATTCATAAATTTCTACTTATTCTTTAATATCCAATTCAAATGTCAACTTTAACTTTCTTTTTTGGAAACCTCTAAGTAGAATTAATACTATCTTTTTCTGTGCTTCCAAAAGCACATTTTGACCATATATTGTTGTAGGCCTTATCACACAGTTGTGACATTTGTCAACATGCTTATAATCCCTGCTAGACTACTGACCTGTAGACAGCTGGAGCTGCCATATTTATCTTGGCTTACCTGATGCCCCTCATCGTGCCTGACCTTTAAATGTTTAATAGATGAATGAATTACTGAAACATAAAATATTGTAGCTCAGGAATAACTGACTTAATGAGCTGAGAAAAGAAATCCTTTAGTATTTCAGTCTATTGCTTTAATTCAAGTCTGAGAACATGAATACATGAACTAGTCAAAGCATTTGATGTTTCAGTTCATGATTCTCAGTTATGATCCTTAATTTCTTTTCATTGCTGGGTTAATACTTCCCAAAGATAATCTGAGGCAAGATGTGCTGCTGTGTTCTGCATATGGTATAAAAGTAGGGAAAGAAAACTCAAGATCTCAATGAGAAGTTATCATTGCCCTCATGACAGGTAAGAGAAATGAAGCTCAGAGAGGCAGATTCGCCAAGGTCTTCAGATAGAAAGGGTAAAGGAGCCAGGCTCAGACCCTTAGATAGTGCCACAAAGCCTACATCATTTCCTACTTCACTGCATGGTTCTGCCCAGAGTGATGTCTGAAATGAACTTGGTCTCATCTAAGCAAAATTTCTGAGATAAAGCAAAGTTTTAAAATCCTATTTTATTTTTTGCCCCTCCTTTAGTTTCCTACTTACTGGAATCCATTGGTCTGAATCCATTTCATTGCTATTTCCAAATCATTTTTCAGAGAGGGTTTCTTAAAGATTAATTTTGAAAGTTATTGACAATTGCCAACTTGAGTTTCCTTCTTTTTAGAGGGAGGAAAGGTTAGGTCTAAAATATAAAGTTGTTCAAAAGAAAGACAGAGAGAGAGAGAGGTACTAGGCTTTGCAAAAACAGTTTAGACAGCATTATTTGGGATAGCTAAAAACTGGAAAGTAATCAAATAAGCCAAAAGAATGGAGAAAAAAACCTGTGAAATATCCAAATATAGAATATTACACAGCAAGTGAACTAAAACTACATGCAAAAAAAAAATGAAATTCATAGACATAGTATTGAGGAGGAAGTTAGATTCCACTTATAAGCTTTCAAAAGCACGTAAAAATAGTCCATGGTGTTAGAAGAAAGGATAGTGGTTTGGGGGCAGTGATAAATGACTGGAAATTAGCATGATGTGGCTTCTGTGGCATTAATAATGCTCTGGATTTTGGTCTATTCATTTGTTTTTGTTTGCTTAATCTGGATGGTGGTTGCACAGATGTGTTTATTTTGTGACACTTCATTGAACTGCCCCTTATGATTCGTGCTCTCTTCTATATGCATGTTAACACACAGGCACATAACTAGTTGCATTGGTCAGTTTTGCTGCAGTAAAAACTAATCTTCCAAATCTTTGTTGCTTACAACACAAACATTCACCTCATGTGGTAAGCAGAATGCTAAGATAACTCCTATGGTCTCCATGCCCTGGTATGACTTCCATAATTATGTGATATTACATGGTAAAGAGAATTTGCAGATGTAGCCTTCTTCACAGTAGCAGGAACATGGAATCAACCATGCTGCCCATGAAAAGAGGACTGGATAAAAAAAACTGTGGTACATATACATGATGGAATATTACACAGCCATAAAGAAGAACAAAATCATGAACTTCACAGCAACCTGGATGAACTTAGAGTCTATAATACTGACTGATCTTTCACAGAAACAAAGAACTGAATATCCCATGTTTTCACTCATAAGTGGACCTTGAATAACTATCGTAATACCATAAGAAAAAGATTGACAGTTGTGGGAAACTGCGGGGGCTGGGGGGCAGGAAGGTGGGATTAGCAGTAGTTGGAATCTGCCTGGAAGGGGGGCACACCTCATCAACAAGGATAACCGCAAAATGAATATTTGTATACCTAACCCTGAATTGTACCCCACAATTTTAAAATAAAAAAAGTTAAAGTTAAAGAAAATTAAAAAATAAAAATAAAATGACCAGTGGGGAAAAAAAAGTCAACACTAATTTTCTTTTTATATGTGAAAATTATACCTTGGTTAAGTATTTTTTCTTTAAAAAAAAGTCACCATCTTTTAGAGGCAAATGCTGACATATTTACAGGTAAAATAGAATCTTTATAATTTATATTTTACAAGTAAGGACACAAAGATTTAGAGAGATAAAACAAAACTTTTAAAAAAATATGT
>CAUYQG010158555.1:0-25281 GCA_963574415.1 Tarsius wallacei | reverse complement strand
ATGCCTTGGGAGGCTGAAGTGAGTGGATTGCCTGAGCCCGCGGGTTCGAGACCCGCCTGGGCAACTTGGCGAGACCTCATCTCTACAATAAATCAAAAAATTAGCCGGGCATGGTAGCACACGCCTGTAGTTCCAGCTACTGGAAGGCTGAGGCGGAAGGATCGCAGGAGCCCAGCAGGTCAAGGCTGCGGTGACCGGAAGCGTGCCACTGTACTCCAGTCTGGGCGACAGAGTGAGACTCCAACTCAAAAAAAAAAAATAGACTCCTCTTCTCCTTATACAACCTGTTCTTTCATTTGAACTAATATTTATTGAGCACTTACTGCATCTATAAGCAGAAGATAGTACCAGCCTGGGAAAAGCAGAGATCATGATCATTTCAGATTTCAGCCTAAGAACCTGGGTACCACCAAAGGATTTTAAATTGGGAACTGCATGATTTGATGTATATTTTTAAAAGTTAGTTTGGCTTCTTTGTGCCGAACGTGAGAGAAGCAAGAGGAAAAACAGGGAGGCCAATTTGGTGACTGCTGCTGTTGTCTTGCCTAGAGATAACAATGGCCACACCAGGAAGGTGGCAATGAATCGGAGAAACGTGGACGATTGCAGGTGTATGTTTTAGATTAAATGGACACAACTTGCCAATGAATTGAATGTGGGGGGAGAAAAGGAAGGGAGATGAAGGAGAAGAAGCAGTCAAAGATGGCTCCTAGGTAGAATAAGTTTTTCCTTGTATCCATCATGGCATTTATTCTTTTTCGCTCTCTCCATCCAAAGCAGGCCAAACACAGCAACCCAGTGAGGTCACCCGCTCTACTTAGGGACTTGGTTTGCATTGTTTTGTGTACTTTTAAATACTGTGCTCTCTGCTCTGTGCTTTTTAAAATATCATTTCATGTACCTTTTGCTGTTGTATGCCTTTCGTGCCTACTGTGTGGTGCTCACCAAGGGGCCCACCTACAGTGCCGTGCATACAGCAGGGCTCTAAATGCTGACTGGGACGAACAATTCATGCCCAAGTGGCCAGAATGGCGCTACTTGACTACACCTACTTATATAATAAGCTACTTCTTTTGTAACTATTTATGAAAGAAGAAGGAAGGGAAATTCTTCTGTTAAACTCCCTGGATAACTAGGATAACTCCCACCAGCTGAGCACTTAAAGACAAGGTAGGAACAGCTGAAGTGGGTAGATGCCGATCTCCTATTTTCAGGAAAAAAAAAAAAGGTCCATTCACTGTTGTTCAAAGGGGGTCCCCTGTTGCTACTGTTGCCTGGTTAGGAGGAAACTTAAGAACAAAGAAAAACACTTGTGTTTTCTCTGAAAAACTAGAGGCAAGAATACAAAGGGGAAAATAAAATATAGAATAACATCCTAAATTCCTCTTGAAAGTTCAGTGGGTTGTAGAAGTCAGGAACTTCAGTTAACCAATTTAGATAACATAAGAAGTCTTTCCTCATCCTAGAATGGGGAGTCATCTTCTTGGAAGGCAAGCTGATAGTCGATGCAGGAACTTCACATGAAGAGTAGCCATATTTGACACTGAATTTGTACTTTATTTGACTTTTTGCTCTTCACAGTTTTAATTCTGATAAAAATGAAACAATTCAAATTTTGGAATATTTTAACCTGCTGAATTCATGTTTTTGTTTTTAAAACAACAACATTCTAGGGTACAAGCATTTTTTTCCTTATCTTGTTATACCAGGACATGGAACATACAGGACAATGAAGAATAATTTCAGACACAGAGTTAACATTATTTTTAAGATTCAGGCATAGTTCTTCTTTTTTTTTTTTTTTTTTTTTTTTGAGTTGGAGTCTCACTCTGTCACCCAGGCTGGAGTGCAGTGGCATGCTCACGGCCACCGGAGCCAGGCGCTCCTTCTGCCTCAGCCTTCAAAGTAGCTGGAACTATAGGCATGTGCCACCATGCCTGGCTAATTTTTTAATCTATTGTAGAGACAAAATCTTGCCAAGTTGCCCAGGCTGGTGTCGAACCCCTGGGCTCAGGCAATCCTCTCGCCTCGGCCTCCCAAATCGGTGGGATTACAGGCTTGAGACACTGTGCCTAGCCAGGCATAATTCTTAATGCCCAGAAATGGAATTAGAGGAGAAATGGATGAGCATAAAAACCAACTTGGAATAAAATGTCAGTCCTGTGTTTGTAGCTTATCCTCAAGAACAATGCTACATTCCCTGTCATCTATTTGAAGATCTTAACAGCAGTACACTGAAATTAACAGAGTGAGAATTAGAAAGACAACAAGGTAAGGGACTTGGCAGAGGTAACTCAGCAATCTATCTCAATCTCAAAAGTTATTTTGAACCCAACTTCAACCTTTGATGGTGAAGAGAAGAATGTTCTCTTCCAACGCATGATTTTCTTAGAAATACTGAAAAATTATAATTCTAAGGGTGCTTTTTAGCCAGTGGTTCACATATACCACTTGGGAACAAAAACATATTTATCCTAGACTTTCAAGAATATATGATTAGCCCATGAGTCACATGCATGAAACCTAGAGTCATCTCTAAGGGAGTGCTCTATTGATGCTTTAATGCATAGGTTAATGACAAGGAATAAATAAAGGGACAATTGCTTGCTTCATGGCAGGATCATGTGGCAGAAGGAGGAAACAGTTACTTAGATTTGGGGGATTAATTTTTCTTTTATCAGATCAAAATAAGGATAGGTCGGGGAAAATTTCCTATGAAAATATTGATTCTGGGACAGTTCCCTCCAGTGAAACTCGTACACAGGAATGACAGCTTCTGGGATGGAGGGAGGCTAGGAGCCTCACTTTCTGCCAACACAAACCATCTCCTTATCTCTCAATACAGGGAGTCTAACAGCAAGCAAAGGCCTTTGAAAATAACTTTCCATAACAAAAGATACAAGTACAAAATCTAAAGCATAGACTCTGAATAGTGAACATTAGAGCCCACATGAGAACTAGGAATATATATGGATTAATTAACACTAATTAACATAGAGTACCCAGTTTAAATGTATTGATTTGTAAATTAACCTAGAGGGATTGTTGACAGCCTCCAAGGATTTTAGGGCTTGCCCTGAAACCACCTTCTTGTTGCCTTGGTTTCAATAACAGGTTTTCTCTCCCCAAGACTTGCTAGGATAAGTGTTAAGAAAACTCTGCCAGCAACTCTATTATTCATATCACTTAAATGCAAAATGGATTGATGTCCTTTCAAAACGATGCTTCTTTAGTGTGCTGATCAATTTTGTAAAGGTAAGAGTCACATTAATAGAAAACATTAAACACACAATGACTGTCAGACACTAGGTAACTACAGTTGGGAACATTCTTTAAAAGTCACCCAACCATTTTTTTTTTTTTTAATGTACAAACCAAAAATTTAATTACAAGAGAAATTTAGCATTTCAAGTCTCAATGTGAAAAATCTGAAAATACAGTTAAGAAAAATAATGTGTTGGGTACTTTACCAATAATTAAGGTTTTGGCAATATATTAATCTTGCACCTATGCAGCCTTTTTATAGAGAGAAAGCTCTTTCATAAAGGGTCTCCTCTGATGTTCAACCTGAAGAGCTGGGTAGATGACATCAGCCCCATTTTACAGATGAGGAAACTGAGACAAGTGAGGTTAAGTACCCTGTCCTAGCCCTCACATATAAAACAGTGGCATTTCATCTGTCTTAGTCAAGGATGGAGCAACACAGTGTTGGTCAAACTGCACATCAGCAGATCGGCTCCTGTGGCTCCTGACCCAGGGTTTTTCATTTCTTTTCCTTTTTAATGAAATAGAATGGATTATTATAGAAAGAATAGGGGGGGGAATTAAGGTCAAAATGCACTGCAGCTAGTCAAGTATTTTTCACAAACGTGAATGAGAGGTACACTGGGTTGGAATCTTTATGTGTTCTGTGGGTTGTGGACATAAAAGTATTAGAAAAACAACATCGTGTTTCCAGGCCACAGGAGGCAGAGCCCAGTTCCTCATTATCTAAATAATCAGCTGTTTTTTGTACCAACCTGGACATGGTCATAATATTTACTTTCGGAGGTCCCTCATCAACACTCCATTGACATTCAGCAAGGAGTACATTCACTGTGAGGTAGTGTGCAGGCAAGCTTGCAGGGAGAAATGCTTAGAAAGCTTATTCTTTTTTTTCTTTTTTTGAGTCGGAGTCTTACTCTGTCACCCAGGCTGGAGTGCAGTGAAATACTCACGGCCACCGCAGCCTCGACCTGCTGGGCTCAAGCAATTCTTCTGCCTCAGCCTCCCAAGTAGCTGGGACTATAGGTGTACACTACCATGCCCGGCTAATTTTTTGATTTATTATAGAGATGAGGTCTCACCAAGTTGCCCAGGCTCGACTCAAACCCCTGGGCTCAGGCAATCCTCTCACCTCCACCTCCCAAAGTACTGGGATTATAGGCATGAGCCACCATGCCCAGCCAGAAAATTTATTTATTTTTGTTATCAATATATATTAACAAATGCTTAAATCTCTTCTAGTTTTTAAAAAGTAAGAGAAGGCCAGGAATGATGGCTCACGCCTATAATCCCAGCACTTAGGGAGGCTGAAGTAAGAGGACTGCCTGAGCCCATGGGTTCGAGACCAGCCTGGGCAACTTGGTGAGACCTCATGTCTACAATAAATCAAAAAATTAGCCGGGCGTGGTGGCACATGCCTGTAGTTCCAGCTACTTGGAAGGCTGAGGTGGAAGGATCGCCTGAGCCCAGCAGGTCAAGGTTACGGTGGCCATGAGCACGCCACTGCACTCCTGCCTGGGCAACAGAGTGAGACTCTGACTAAAAAAAAAAAAAAAAAAAGTAAGAGAAATGATAGTTGAAACCCTTTACCTCATCACTGTATTTGTGTGTGTGTGTGTGTGTGTGTGTGTGAGTGAGAGAGAGAGAGAGAGAGAGAGCGAGAGAGACAGAGAGAGAGAAAACTGGAAAAAAAGGGGTCAGTATTTACAATCAAGTCACTCCACATGGTATAATAATCTGACCATCCTGTGCTGTCAAAATTGTCTTTGAATGCTGACCAGTGACTGCACCATTTCTGTCCCAGCAGTTTTTTTCTCAGCCCTGATCTGTCCAGCCTGTCAGCTGAACCTGAGACTGTTGACTTAAAACTCTCTTTCCAATGTCCTTATCATCCTTGAACCCTCTAAAAATGCAAGTTTTCTCCAGGCTTTCTCTCTCTTTGCCTCCTTCCTTGGTGATCTTATCTGTTCCCAGGGTTTCAACTTTCACTACTATGAGCATTATTCCCAATCTATATCTCCATCTCTGCCCTCTTCTTTGAGTTCCAGGCCCACATTTCCAGTTACAAGTTGAATATTTTCATTCCACAGACCGGAACATATCTGCCACATAGAAGCTGCTGGGAAAGGTGTCGTGGGCACACTCTGCCTCAAGAAAGAGTATGATCTATTGAACAGGGCGTGAGGACACAAAGAATCCCATGCCCCTTCCTTCTCCTGGGGAAGGGTCTGACCTTTCATCTAGATCATCACCAAGTACCAAAGCTGGAAACGTCAGGCACTGTACAGTCTTCCTTGCCCTCAGCCCTCACAGCAGTCTTGACTATATTCTGTCACTTCTGTCTCTGGGATTTTCCACCCTTCTTCCTCTCCGCCACAGTCACAGTTCATGACCTTGTCAGCTATCACCTAGGCTACTGTCATAGCCTCTCCTTCTCATCTCCACACAGCTGTCCAAGTTCCACTTCCAGATAAGACCATTCCCTCATCCTGCCCATGATCACTTAGAGAAAATGAGACTCACACAGGGAGATTAATACCAACTCAGGTTCCACAACTCCATCCCTAGTGTCCCTGAAGCCACAGGGCTCAGCCCAGGGACAATCAGGGTTTGTAAGCTTTGAGAGCTGCGGTTCCCCACCCCCTAGTCAACACTGGCCCATTTTCAGGTGGAAAACCTCAACCTGGCCTGGAAGGCCCAGTCATTGAGTCTTGCACTTTCTCTGCAGGTGCACTTCTCACTATTTTTCGATTTCAGGCCTAGAATACTTTCCTTTACCCTCACTTTCACCAGATAAAATTGCTCTTGTCCCCTGGGTTCCCCAGCCCAAACACCCTCTCTTTAATGAAGATCCTACTGAGTCCTCACTACCTGCATCATGGCCTAGGCAAAATAAACAGTCTTTCCTCCTGGCAACATTCTTCTACACACTCATGTTTTTTATCTCAGTGTTTTATAGTCCCCAACCAAACATCTGTCTTTACTAACCTACATCCTGAGCTCCTTGTGAGGAGAGAGTATGTTTTCATATTGCCAACACCTGGAATAATTTCTAGTACATAGTGCTAAGTAATGATCTACTAGACTGAAGAGTAATGGAGTAATAATTATAAGACTGATATAAATGAAAGAAAATGTCACATCCAGTTTGGGAGGAAGGGATCCACATTATGAAAAGGTAGATTTTGAAAGGTGGATCAGATGAAGGGAGGGAGAGAGTCTAGGTGGAGAAGTGGCACAGCAGAGGTAGGCTGGAGAAACCATGGGATCTGGCATGAGTACAGTGTTGGAAAATGTTTTAAAAAACCAAGCTGAGAAAGTAAGCTGGGCTTGGATGCTAGGCTGAGAAGCTTGGAGGGACCATGAGCAAAGGAAATAGCACCTTCATTATAATAAATACATCCAGCTCGTGAACTCTTGCTGTTTCAGACATATGGTAAACTCAGTGTTAAACTCCCTCAACCTTCCCCTTATCCTTCTGCTAGAGGTCCGGGCAAGACTGCAGTGATGTATGTGGCCACTGGGGGCAGGTTAATAATTGGATACTTCCTTATAACAACATTCCTTAAATATTTGTTCAGCATTTATTTCGTAGGGCTAGTGAGAAACTGAGTCTCTATTAACAAAAGGTGAATACCATTTCTTGGAATCTAGCAATTTGCTTCTTTTTGAATTGTCTCATTTGGTAATTTTTCTGATACTTTTTAAAAATTGTATTTTTTAACTGTAAATTGACAAATTATAGTTGTATATATTTCCCGACACTCTTAATTGTTCATTTTTCCAATGCTCATGATATTCCCAACACACTAAAGAGACAGGTGAATCATACACGTGGATAAACTCCTGTTGCCCAGACTCAGTGACACGCCATGCACAACCTGGTTTCAGAATAGTCTTTTCATGAATCAGCAACCAAAAGCTAGCAAGGTACAGGATGGAATGAAGCTGCCTCAGTGGGCCTTGAGCAATAAGCTTAGGTTTGCTGAAAAAGCATTCCTCAGTGATTATACATTTTTATATATAATATACACATTACATTACATACATTATATATATCATATGTATATAATGCTGGAGCATTATATATGTGCCAGCAAATTTCCTTGGCCAAAGTAGCATTTATTTACATCTGACATTTATATGATTCTTCATAAGTAAATCTGAGTTAAATGAGAGCATATATCCATTATGCCAATAGTATTCTAGGGTGGGTGGATGACTGACCCTCTCTCAATCATATTCCAAACACTATTAAGATTATGCTTATTTTACAGATGAAAAAACTGAGGTTGGGAGATACCAAATAGTTCACTCAGAATTACGTAGGAACTCAGTGGAGGAGACAGTCAAGTGCTCAGGTCTGATTCTTTGTCTGTACCAATATGTTATAAAGAATAAATTGTCTAAGATGAACTAGATAGAAATGAGACTGAAAACAAACCAACCAAAAAAAATGGGAGTTTATTTCAAGCAATCTAAAAAGAACAGACTTGGATTTTCTACTAGGACTTTAGTCTCTTTGAAAATTAGGGCCATAATGACTTACTCAATTTTAAGTGCTCCTATCTATTCCTTTTCTTCCAACCCCCCCCCCATCCTCCCAACCCATGGTTTTATATGGAACAGATGATAAATGTTTGCTACTCAAAGGAAACGTGCTACTTCTATTAACATTGCAGAGACGAGGTCTCGCCAAGTTGCCCAGGCTGGTCTTGGTGGCCGTAAGTATGCCACTGCACTCCAGCCTGGGTGACGGAGTGAGACTCCAACTCAAAAAAACAAAAAACAAAAAACATTGCAATGTAGGCTTGCTGATATTCTGGAAAGCCACAGCACTCAGACAGCACAGTGAATCTACAGTGAGGAGACCAACATCAGAAGTAGCTGAAAAACACTTCATGTCCCCCATCAGATACTCCTCACTCAAGCCACTATGAGAATAGCTCTGGGCAGCCTTACTGACCACATGATTGATTCCCGCCCTACAGCAGAGAGGATTCCATTTCAATTGTCTTTTTCTTATAGCCAAGACCCTTCAAACTTCCTTCTCTTCAAGCACTTCTTAATAGGTTTTCACAGCATTTTCTTTTGAGTAAGATTTAATATACGTCCAGTCAATGGAAACGTTTTTCAATAGGGAAAAAGATAATGTTACCAAAGCAAAAGTTATCCCATATCTGATCCTGTAATTAAAGTACCCCATTGGCTTGGGGTAATAAAGAGGTAATCAGTAACTCATACCAGTAGCCTATTTCCATTCTTATGAGGAAATGTACTGGGGAAGGGGTTCTTTTATTATAAAGATAGCTTACAGAGTATCCAACTGAAACAAAACCTCAATAAACAAAAATAAAGTTAACCTTACCAAAAAAATTTTTTTCAATATTTTTCTTGAGAGACAGACAAGGTTTTTTTTGAGGGGGGGGAGGTGTTTGTTTTTTTGAGTTGGATTCTCATTCCATTGCCCAGGCTGGAGGGCAGTGGCATGCTCACGGTCATCCCAGCGTTGACCTGCTGGGTTCCGGCAATCCTTCTACCTCAGCCTTCCAAGTAGCCAGAATGACAAGCATGCGCTACCACACCTGGTTAATTTTTTGATTTATTGTAGAGACAAAGTCTCGCCAAGTTGCCCAGGCTGGTCTCGAACCCGCGGGCTCAGGCAATCCACTCACCTCAGCCTCCCAAAGTGCTGGGATTACAGGCTGAGCCATCCAGCCTAGCCCAGACAAGGTTTTAGTGGGGTTTTTGTTGTTGTTGTTTGTTTTTGTTTTTGAGTCAGGGCCTCACTCTGTCACCCAGAGTGGAGTGCAGTGGCATGAACACAGCTTACCACAGCCTCAAACTCCTGTACTGAAGAGATCCACCCTCCGTGGCCTGAGTAGCTGAGACTACATGCCCAGGTAGTCTCATTTTTTGGTAGAAATAAGGTCTTGCTATGTTGCCTAGGGTGGTCTCGAACTCCTGGATTCAAGCGATCCTCCCACCTCGGCCTCCCTAAGTGCAGGGATTACAGGCATGAGTTACAGCACACAACCTGGTTTTTTGTTTTTTTGGTGTCTTTCGAGAGTGAGTTCTGGTGACAAAACAGATTGACGCTAATATGCTAACATCACATGGTAAAAGATATGAGCAGTAATGATTCTCAGACACTGCAAAATGTCCATTAACTTAAAAAGGTCATAGTACATTCCACTACTCTGCAGTTTCTCTCAGTAATTACACTGTAAAGGGTTTACTTCAGCTAGTAAAAGATAAATGATGTCTAAGCCTAACTATGTGTTGGTGAGAAGCTCTGTGTACTTTCTGTCATCTCATCTAACCCCACCAACAAGCCCCAGAGGTGAGAGCCATTAGCTCCATTTTCCAGAATAAGAGAACGAGTCTCTGAAAGCCTCTAAATCATAACAGTGGTTAAGCCTTGTTAGCCTTGGGAGAGTCTCTAGCTTGGCTTTTCACAGCTACACATTCTGCCTTGGGATCTGCAAACCAGAAAACTCAAGTCAGATCTACATGAACATTCTTGCTTACTAAGGTTTTATGGCAGACGAGTCATCTACATTTAAAAAATAACATTTATTACAACTTCTTGCCACTCATGTCATGCTCATACATTTTTTGTTTCTGAATTGTCAGCAATTTTACTGCTAAAACTTCCCATTGATATTCCAGGGGAATTTTTAAACATTCAGAGGAACCACCAGGAATTTCCCAGGAGTCTTGGTGTTTGCAAATATACACAATGACACCAAATGGGCCCACTAAATAAATAAATAAAGTTTATTTGGTGCAGACCAAGAAGGGTTCAGGAAAGAAGATTGCAAATTTTTTCAGGCTGGGCACAGTGGCTCAAGCCTGTAATCCTAGCACTTTGGGGGGCCAAGGTAAGTGGATTGCCTGAGCCCGTTGGCTCAAGACCAGCCTGGGCAACATGGTGAGACCTCGTCTCTACAATAAATGAAAAATTAACTGGGCGTGGTAGTACATGCTTGTAGTTCTGGCTACTGGAAGGCTGAGGCGGAAGGATCGCTGGAGCCCAGCAGGTCGACGCTGGGGTGGCCATGAGCGTGCCACTGCACTCTAGCCTAGGCAACGGAGTGAGACTCCAACTCAGAAAAAAAAAAAGTTTTCCTTAGGCTTTGACCCCCTCCCCTACCTTGGGAAAGTGAATATCCTCTCTTTCTCTCTCCAATCCAATTTACTTTCTAAATAAACTATATTTTATATTCTAAAAAAAAAAAAGAAAACTTTTCCTTAATCTGCTAGAATTTAAAGGAATTTCCTTTCTTTTTCTTTTTTAGTTGGAGTCTTACTCTTGTCATCCAGACTGGAGTGCGATGGCACACTCACGGTCACTGCAGCCTCGGCCTGCTGGGTTTAGGCGATCCTTCCACCTCAGCCTTCCAAGTAGCTGGAACTACAAACACATGCTACCACACCTGGCTAGTTTTTGTGATTTATTGTAGAGGCAAGGTCTCACCAAGTTGCCCAGGCTGGTCTCAAATCCCTGAGCTCAGGCAATCCTCTCACCTTGGCTTCCCAAAGTGCTGGGATTACAGGCTAAGGTATCGCGCCCGGCCTCTCCTCTTTTTTTTGAGTCAGGGTCTCAGTCTGTCACCCAAACTGCAGTGCAGTGGCCTGATCACCGTTCACCACAACCTTGAATTCCTGGTCTCAAGTGATCATCCACCCTCAACTTTTCCAGTAGCTGGGACTACTTTTGTTTTTTGTTTTTTGTTTTGTTTTCTTTTGTTTTTTTTGAGTTGGAGTCTCACTCTGTCGCCTAGACTGGAGTGCAGTGGCTGCTCCAGGCCACCGCAGCCTCGATCTGCTGGGCTCCGGCGATCCTTCCGCCTCAGCCTTCCAAGTAGCCGGAACTACAGGTGCGCGCTACCACGCCCGGCTAGTTTTTTGATTTATTGTAGAGATGAGGGCTCGCCAAGTTGCCCAGGCAGGTCTCAAACTCGTGGGCTCAGGTACTCACTTCGGCCTCCCAAAGCACGGAATTACAGGCTGAGCCACCGAGCCCGGCTTTTTTTGTTTTTTGTAGAGAGGAGGTCTTGCTATGTTGCCCAAGCTGGGCTTGCACTTCTGGGCTCAAGCAATCCTCCTACCTCTGTGTCCCAAAGTGCTGGGATTATAGGTGTGAGCCACCATACCCAGCAGGAGTTTCCTTTTATTATTCCTTGGTTATACCAAGTTACATTCTTGCCAGCTGTGTACAAGATTTCTCTTTTCTCCTTTGTCTTTCTGAGAAAAGCCATCCGAGCAGATGTGAGGTGATACTTCACTGTGGTTTTAATTTGCATTTCCCTGATAATTAGTAATGCTGAACATGTTTTAAGAAACCTGTTGGTCATGTGTATGTCTTTGGGAATTAAGTTCTTTGGTCATTTTAAAATTGGGTTGTTTTCTTGCTACCAAGTTGTTTGAAGTTCTCGTGTATTTTGAATATTATCCGATGTATGGTTTGTGAACATTTTCTACCACTCTGTGAGTTGTCTCTTCACTCTGTTGTTTCCTTGGCTGTGATGAAGCTTTTTAGTTTGATGCAATCTCATTTGTCTATTTTTGCATTTATTGCCTATGCTTTTGGTGTCATATCCAAAAAAGTGATTGTCCAGACCAATTAGGGGCAGATTTGCCCCTATATTTTATTTTAGTAGTTTATAGTTTCAGGTCACACAATTCAGTCTTTAATCTGTTTTGAGCTGACTTTTGTATATGGTGTGAGATAAGGGTCCAATTTCATTCTTCTACAAGTAGATATGCAGTTTTCCCAGCATCATTTAAAGACTGTTCATTGTGTATATTTTTCAGGGCCATATCGAAGGCAGTGAGCCATATTTCCTCTCAAATAAGTAAAAGTATAAGTAAATGTATTTTGAATTTTTACATAAATTGACAAAAACATGGGCTATTTTATTTGTCTGGCTTTCTTCTTAAAATATCAAGGTGATTTTTTTTTTTTAATCTCCCCTGAGTAGGTCCCAGGAAAATTCCCTTGGAAGAGCCTGGACCATTCAAATAAATATGAATTTTGGATGAGACCATCCATTTTGTTACAAGGCT
This sequence comes from Tarsius wallacei, assembly GCA_963574415.1. NCBI lineage: Eukaryota > Metazoa > Chordata > Mammalia > Primates > Tarsiidae > Tarsius > Tarsius wallacei. Next base: position 12,945 of record CAUYQG010158555.1, on the reverse strand, counting down.
AATCATGAAATAGGTTGACTCCTGTAGGCCTAATGTTATAAACAAAACAAAAGAATTTCAATTAACTTGCATAAATTAACACACACTAAGCCTGAATTCTAAGCCTTTGTAGTTTCAGTGATGAATCTGAGGACTGGAGGATTTGAGATGCCCAGCACCCAAGCCTCCAGACAGGTGTATTATTACTCTAATACCTGTGAGGCCCAATGATGGAACCTATCGCTTCCCTGACCATACCACTCTCTGGGGGCTACAGGCTGCTGTGGCAATGCCCCACCCCCACTCCTCCACTGTCAGCAAGAGGTATTCTCTGCCACAGGTTATTGACAATCTCTAATTTCTCTTAATCCTCCTCCCAACCCCCCACCCTCAAAAGAGTGGAGGAGTTTACTTTCTTACACATATGTGGTAAATTTGTGTTTGCTCTACAAGGCCCCCTTAGAGGGGAAGAACTAGCTCTCAGCTCCAACATCCGAAACTAGGATACAGGAAAGTCTTTTAAACATGCTAAAACAGAATTTAAAATCAAAATGAATCAATTTGAATCTATAAAACTAAGATGAGAAACTGTATCTGTCATGCTTTGCTCCTTACTGCAGCTGCAGTGGAAGAAAACAGGCAGCATTTCTGAAAATTACCATCTATTCCTAAGGCTATAAAGACAACCTCAACTCAAATTTCTCATTCTTCAGCTAGAAAACAATAACAGGGTAAGATGTAAACTTCCCTAGCTGATCTTAATAAGTCTTAGAACAAATGTTTCATTTTAATTAAAGGTTTGCATTTTCAGTATTGAGAGAGAGCCACTTCTTGGCAAAAGGAAAACCAGACAAGCCCTTTTAGCTCCACTACCTTGGGACCTGCATGCAGTTTGTAAGGACATGGCTTTAGTTCAGGTACACTTAATTGCAGCCAGATTTAAATTTATTTCCTATTTAAACCACTGCAAATCAGCTCCAAAAGAAGTCTTCCTGACAAGTTCAGTATAGAAACTTTAGTCAGAATGTTTACTTTTTCTTGACTCTGCCCACCAAATAAAGCTTGGCAATAATTCTCCTCATTTATAAAGCTTTTACTGCCAATATCATGAGAGCTTTATAATTCTGGTATCATTCCAGTGAGAAAAATCTCTATTCACGTAGAGAAACACTGATAAGTTAGGCAATTCTCCAATAAATGAGTTAGTTGCAGAACTATAAAGTATGTTTTTTATTCTCTCTAGCGTGCTTGGTTCATTAGACCAATAAATACCCTGTATAAAACACCAGCTCACTCCCTGAGTCTGCAGATGATACAGACTTAGGAATGGGTTTGTTAAAGTCTGGCATCTAAGTCACTGAGGGTTAAAGGTTGGTTATTATTCAGATGCCAGGGCCTCTGTCCACACTTAAATGAAGCCCCAAGAGGTGGAGCCCAGGAATTAGCATCATTAACAAATGCTTCAGGTAATCGCTATGCATATTACATTTGAAGACAACTGCTTTAGAAAAGCAAAATTTTATTTAGGCAAAGAGGGACTTTGGTGCAGCTATTCAGAAAGAGATCTGGGATTATTTTATAAAGTATCCAACTATGTTTCTTCATCCCCAAACAAAAACATTTAACATCAAAATGTACTGCTTAAACTGAAATTGTACAATATATGCCTTCATTGACTCCAAGGTGAAAATGTCTATCACAGATCTTATCCCCAAAACATCTCAATCACTGTATGAAGTATTAAATTATGATATTTTTATAATCTATTTGAAAAATGCAAATAGCTAGAACCATGATTTTCTTATCCACTTACAAAGATATCTGATTTAGAAACTCTCAACTGTTAAGTATTTTGTATTATATAGGTGAAAAGTATATGAAGTAAATTTCACTTTTATCATAAGCATCACTTACCCTGGTTAATTCAGTTAAAGCAAATTACATACTTTGTGTTACTTTGGAACGTTATTTGTTTATATTCACACACATGGTGTTCGTGTCATCTGCAGTTTTACTGAGAACAGTTCCATTTTCATGTCTGTTTATATAAATAGACTTTTAACGTGACGAATGATGGACAATAGCTGGGTCATATGGCCAGGACAAAGATTTCCCTTGATAGCTCTTGCTTGTCAATACAAATGACAGAAGAAAATCTCCCCCGGGGGATAAAAGAGGGCCTTCTGTAGATTTTCACTGAGGAAAAAGTCAATGAAATGAAAAAAGTTTGGGAAGGAAATGAAAGGATCAGCAGTTATTATTCCCCATGTTCCTATGGAATAGGTCACAATGCATAATGGAGAGATGAGATGTTGCCCAGGACTTGGTACTTAAGACATGACTTCAGCCTGGCACCCTAGGCATCAACTAAGCCCACCTCTGTGATTTATTAAAAAAAAAAAAAAAAAAAAAAGGAAATGGAAGTGGAGGGAAGACAGTGACTTACATGACTTACAGAGATAACATAGCCAGTGTAGCAGTTAAATTTCCTGATTACACCCTCAGAACTGCGACATTTTGGTAGAAGACAGTGTTTACTGCAGAATTTCATAACTTTATAAAAAACAGCATAAGGCAAGTATTCTTCTTCTTAAGGAATATTGTACTATATAAGACATGATTTTAGTCATGAAAAATTTCCACTTAATTATGTGATCATCTTCTAAATTTTCTTACATATTGTAATATTTAATATTTTAAAACATCTATGCATTATTTTTACTTTGTACTTTAAGGACATACAGAGAAGCAGTCACAGAGTTATAAGTTCTAAAAAGAATTTATAACCTATTATAGACATTAAAAAGAACTTAGACATTATGCCTCCTCCCTGACCCATGCACCCCCAAATGTAAACCTTTATTCAAAACACAGAATTACTCAGATACAGGGTTTTAAGTGGATGCCTGTCCTGTTTAGGCCTCCTGGTAATTAGCATAATGGCCTCTTGGGCCCTGCCTTCAATGCTGGGTGGCATATATCATATATTCATCTGGGAAGTAGTTCCTACTCACCAGAGGACCAAGGACAAAGGAGCTGGCAGGCTTCAGGGGAGAAGCTGCCCAGTCAACAGTGTATTAAGGACACCCATTAGTTGCCTCAATCAGCTAATTAGCTCAACAAATGCAGAAACCTAAATCATTAAACAAAGTGGCCCTGATGGCATTACTGACTTCTGATTTGGTGTCACTAACCCAGCAGAGTGAGAACAGGGTAGCTCCACAGAAAACAAAAAACTGTCCACCCTGGGAAAATGCAATGGGATGGGATTGAATTCTTATGAAAGTTGAGCCCTGCTAGGAAGTTTCACAGACAAAAGAAGAGAAAAAAAAAAAAGGTACCAGGGAGACCCCTGTGTTTATGCTTTGAAATTTAAATCAATTTAAATATAAATTGCTCTCCCTTTTTGTCATTATGAGAAAGAAATAAAATGTGGGTTTCAGATCTCTGGTGTGCAAATGGTCATTAACTTTCATTTGACCTTGGGTGTAGAACTAATATTGGATTTATGCACAGGGTACACTCATTATGCTCATCTAACTTCCTCACAGAAAACACGTCCCTGGAGCTGCGACGCTGAAAACCGCCTCTTAGCTCTCAACTAGAAAACTTGATTCTCTCCTTAATGCCTCTCTCCTGCTGCACACCCACTTCTCTGCTCCAAATCTCAGGAAACTGTGTCTCCAGGCTCAGCAATGTGTATATGAGCAATAACAAGCAAGACTCTGAGTAGTATAATATCATTGTCCTGGACCACACAAGATCAGAAAGAAACCCACTCCATGTACCATCACATTAATAAGACAAGGGCCATTAGTGTTCAGTTCTCTTTCCCAGTATCGAATTCTCCACAATAGGAACAAGCCCCCCCTTGCAGTGATTGAAAGTCTTTGTCTACTGAGTGTTATAAGTTTCCTCACTCAAGTGTTCTGTAGCATGTTTAGGAAAACCAAGGCCTGAAAACCCTTGCATTCTGGAGTTTGCTCTGTTGTGCTTATAATTCTTCACCTCCTTGACAAATCAGTTTCATTTACTATCTTTAATAGACATGACCATATTGAAGGATGAAGAAGAAAACCATCTTGCCTCGCCTTCTAATTTTATTAATTCTAAACAATTCCCAGGGTTAAAGGAGTCTTACTTCCTCTACTCAATACTCACAGATCTCCTGCTATTCAGGAGAAGTCTGTGCAAAGGGCTATTTTGTTTTATAGTATGCCATTGAGCGGTTATTTATCATTTCAACTTAATAGCTCTAATTACAAAAGACAGTGTCATGGGATTTTTTTAAAGGCAATTTTCTTTGTATCCCAGTGGGAGAGTTAGGAAAAATTTACAAAGGGTCTGCTGAATGCATTTTCAATTATTCCTGGGTGTGACCAGTGCTATGACTTTCTTGATTGTAAGAAGTTTGTTTTGCAAATATCCTTTAACTTTACCCTGAATTGCGAATTACTGTTTCAAGTCTCTTATTATGGTTTTATGTCTTCTTTTTTAAGGAAGATACAACCTGTCAACCACTGAATTGATCGCTGCTCAATAAGAACAGGCACTGTAGAGACAGGATGTGAAAATACAAAATCTGTCAGCAAGCAGGATGGGAGAAACGTCTCTGGAAACATCAGAACAAGGAGTTATTATGGCACTGGAGAAAGAGGGAGATTTTACAAATTTCAACAATCAGCATGGTGTTAGACAAAGCATTCTTCTAGGGATGCTAGATCATCCATCAATCAGGAAGACAAGAATGTTGTGTTGGTTATTTTAGGAGAAAACGCATGTTACTTCTTTCCTCTTGGTTGACAAAAGCTAAACAACCACCGATCAGTGTTGCATGGAGGAGGTGGCAAAGGAAAAGGAAAGGACAAAAACAAACTATGTGGAAAAGTCAATTCTAAGAGAAGACAGGTGAATTCTTTGCAGACAGGCTGTAAAAAATTGTAAAAGTCTTGGAAAAATTTAAGTGGTTGAAAATATCACCAAAAAGCAAGTACAATCTCTTAACTATTTAAAATACAGCCAACAGACTTCTGTTATAAAGTAGTGTTTTTTAGCTTAAATGTTCATTATTGGAGCACTCAGAGATTAAAAGGAAAAAAATCATTCAAGAGAAGATCACTATAGCTTTCTGTTTAAAGAGGATTTCAATTATTTAATAAAAAATAATCACATACTACCAGAAAGGTAAAAGAAATTTCAGATGGCAATAATTATATTAGCAAGTGAGCCTGCCTTTGCTGACCCTTAATTTTATTATTAACATCTCCCTAAAATCCCATGTGTCATGCATTCTCCTAAATACAAGCTATGTGCTTACAAAAGGATAAAGGTATAGTCAAACATGGGTGTTACCTTAAAAGAAGAATCTGCCAGTTAAAAATGCAAAGTAAAAATTCAGAGGACCATAAAAGTAGGAGCAATTGCACAGGTTTAAAGATTATTTTTTTCTTTGAAATGTGGAAAAGGAAAGGCTTTATTCTCTACTGTTAAAAACAATCAATCAGTCAGATTTCTCATGACAAAGCAACATAACTATCTTTTCTTTGGAACATTCTGCTCTGAAGTAAAATATGCCTTTTCTTTGGTGTCTGCCTTCAAACCTCACAAATGCACATCAGAAAGTCCTTCCAGCATGTGATTTCCTCTAAACATATGTACATAAGTACTTGAGAAGGGGGCTTAAAACTGTTACACTTTTCCATAATGTGGTACTGCTAGTGACCAGTGATTGTTACAGACAGTAGATGTGGAAAGCTGACCTTCACTAGATGACTAGGATGATTACCAAAAAAACCCAACCAAACAAACTCTCATATTGTTGAACAAATCCACCATAAAATACTTGAATATTTTACCAGTGCTGTGGTGAAACCAAACACTCATTACAAATGCCTATTTAAGCTTGAATGTAGGATTCAAAAAGATAAAACAAACAAGCAGATCTGTAAAGTCAGACCTATGTCACGTACAACATTGGCTTCTTTCTCTTATCCTTTCCAGTCTCTTTAAAAAATAATAGCATTTTTACAAAGCTAAAACTAAACACAAAAGCTAAACCAATTTATACTCTTTTATATTGTATATATTTTAATACCTCAAATGATAAAATATCTTGGTGCACAAACAACACTTTAGCCAAATGCCTGGCTGGTTTATTCTAGAAAGGGAAAAAAAAGGCTGTTATTCACAACCTGAAGAGTTTATGAGTTTGCTTTTTTTTTTTTTTCTTTTTGAGTTGGAGTCTCACTCAGTAGCCCAGGCTGGAGTTCAGCAGCACATTCACGGCCACCCCAGTGTCGACCCGCTGGGCTCCGGCGATCCTTCTGCCTCGGCCTTCCATGTAACTGGAACTACAGGCATGCACTACCATGCCTAGCTAATTTTTGATTTATTGTAGAGAGGAGATCTCGCCAAGTTGCCCAGGCTGGTCTCGAACCCGCAGGCTCAGGCAATCCACTCGCCTCGGCCTCTCAAAGGCTGAGCCACTAGAATTTATGAGTTTTCATACCATTCCTTTCAATGTCCAGGAATAAAAGCAGAAAAGAAGAACGCCTCTTTGCAAGACACATCTTTATTCACATAATCCTGAAATTTACTAACTAAGAGTTGGAGTGTAGCTGGAAACAGTGGAGACCTGGTATTGAAAGACCCAGGTTAGCATTCCGGCAGTGGACTTTCTAGCCTGCATGATTCCCAAGGGGGCACCTTCCTCCCTAATCTTGCGATTGGGACAGTACAAACTATTCTTCTATGGGAAGTGCATGGTGCTCTTGCCTGCCCAAAGGCCTTTCTTCCTTCTGCTGGTGCTCTTTGCAGGAACCATGTGTCTTGGGAGGTGCTGACATGACCTCTCCATCTCCCCCACCATCCTCCCGCTGCTCCAGAGGTGGGCACTTCATCCTTCCAGCAAGATCCCTCACCAAGGCTTCTGTTGGAGCTACCAGGAAATTCTCTCTGTTGAGACCATCAGACTTCACAGAGTTCTGAGCTAATAAATTCTGGTTTTAGTTTTCTGTTTGCTTTTCTATCACTACCTAAAAGAATCCTGAATAAAATAGTCCTATGGTTAAGACTAAGGTGAATGAAGATTAAAAAATGAAAACATTGTTATAATTAAATACTAGAACTGAAAGGAATTACTAAGGTTATCCCATTCTATACCAGCCCCTGTAACATAAAAATTGAGATTCCATAGCTGAGGTCACAAAGACATTTAATGACAAAAAATACAGTGCTCAGAACCCATTTCTTTGCTTTCCAAACTTTATTATTCCAGATGCTTCCATTTTAAAACACTTATCCAGCTACAGGCTAAGGAGAGAGAGTGAAATTTTAAAACTGCCAAGGAGATTTATCAATATGAGATTTCCAGCTTTCCAGAAAGAAAAGCCCACCATGGCACAAATTTCATATGCTCTAAAGATGATGAGAGCTAAAAGTGCTATGCATTCCCTGGAAAAGGGAAGTAACACATCTCCCAAGATGAGCTAACACTGATGAGCTAACATTAGCAGCAGAATAAGCAATTCAACAGAGAGAGGGAAGGGCAGGAACACTGTGCACATTTCTGTAAATCTTGCAAAGCCTTAAAGTGCTGTTCACATCCACTAAGCTTAGCTCTTAGAGGAGAAAACTGTTCAAAGGCACATCCTAATGGCCTCTTAGAAAATTACAACAAAATGAATTTTTACTAGTGACTTGAATAATTTTCAGAACCTATACTGACTGGCAATTACTTTTATTTCTGTTTGTAGGGTGGGCTGAAACCAAAACTTTTTTTTTTTTTATACTAAGGCTCATTTTAATAACCCTTCACAGTTAGACACAAAACTGGCAGGACCACCTGAGCCCTGATTAACAGTTTTACAGCAAGACATACAATATTAAGGTAATCAATTCCTTCTGTCAAGCTCCAGATGTGCTATCATTTTTACACTTTCTTATTAGATATATACCAGTTTATGTTTCTTCTCTTTAAAAAAACTCAAAATAGTTTTAAAAACAAGAAGCATACATTGAAGGCACCATTCTGCAGCTGGAACTCTATTTAATTAAGGCTGTGCTTAATTAAAAACGTTCTGCATTTTATCATCTCCCAACTTGACAATAATAAGTTTACCTTTTTCCAACAGTCATTGACTCATTAATGCATTCTATTTATGAACCCTATGTTGTGATTTAAAAACAGCAGGGACCATACTTGTCCTTGCTTACTATTGCACCCTCTGTGCCTTAAACTATATATTTAGCATATAGTAGATGCCCAGTTAGAATTTGATAAAAGAAGAAATGAATATAATACCTATGATTTAGGCTTTCTTGTACCTTGCCATTACTATTTTTCACCCACTCTCAATGCCAGCTCAAGCACTGAGAGTGTGTGGGGTGAAACAGGTGGGTATCTCTAATATTTCCATATTTGGATTCTTTGAATATTGCAATGTATATGTTGTTGGTTGTTTTTACCCCTAGATTGCTTCCCAAATTTGCTGTAGTTTTGGGGGCTGCAAGACAATCTTCATTTGTATTACTTTTCTCATCAGAAAACATTATTTTAATTAAAGTCAGGGACAAATTATAATGCCAACTATCATTGATATTGTTCAACCTTGTATTGCAGGGCTCTAACTAAGGAAATTATATGAGGAAGAAAAAGGATTTATATGAATTACTAAGATAGAGACAAAACAGTCATCATTGACAGAAAATGAATTTGTCCATGTAGAAAATCCAAGAAAATTTGAAAACAAGCTATTGGAATTCATTTGAGTTAACACTTTTATAAGATATAAAATCAAGAATTATCATATAGAAAAAAGAGCCAGCTATAATTCTGAAGTTTATATGAGGAGAAAAAACACACAGAATAGTTACACAATATTGAAAGAGAAGAACAAAGTTGGATGGCTGACACCAACCGATTTCAATACCTACTATAAAGTTACAGCAATCAAGACAGTGTGTTTTTGATGAAAGGATAGGTAACTAGATCAATGGGACAGAATAGAAGAACCAAAAACAGACCCAAACAAATGCAGTCAACTGATCTTTGACAAAGGAGCAAAGGCAATATAATTGGGAAAAGACAGACTTTTCAACAAATGATGCTGAAACAGCCAGATATTCACATGCAAAAAAAGATAAATTTAGACATGAACCTTATACCCTTCACAAAAAATGGACCACAGACCTAAACACAAAATGTACAATTATAAAACTCCTAGACTATAACATGCAAGAAAATCTGGATGACCTGGGTTTGGTGATGACTTTGTAGATGTATTACCAAAGGCATGATCCATGAGGAAAATAATCAGTAAGCTGAACTTAATCAAAATAAAAATTTTTAAAAACTTCTGTTTTGCAGAGATACTGTCAAGAGAATAAGAAGACAAGCCACGGAGAGAAAATATTTGCAAAAGACATATCTGATAAAGGACTGTTATCTAAAGTATACAAAGAACTCTTGAAAACTAACAATAAGAAAATAAGCCAATTTAAAAATGTGCAAAAGACCTGAACAGACAGCTTACTGAAGAAGGCAAACAAACGGCAAATAAGCATTTGAAACAATGCTCAACATCATACGTCACTAGGGAATTGTGAATTAAAACAACAGTGAGATATGAGAAACAACTACACACCTCTTAGAATGACCAAAACCCAGAACACTGACAATACCAAATACTGGCAAGGATATGAAGCAGCAAGAACTCTTATTCATTGCTGGTGGGGATGCAAAATGGTACAGGCGCTTTGGAAGACAATTTGGCAGTTTCTAACACAATTTAATACACTCTTAACACATGATTTAATGTTTACACTCCTTGGTATTTACCTAAATGAGTTGAAATCTCAAAGCTGGGCAAAACCCTGCATATACATGTTTACAGCTTTATTCATAATTGCCAAAACTTGAAAACAACCAAGATATCCCTCAGTAGAAGAATGGATAAAAAAACCAGTACATCTAGACACTGGAATATTATTTGACACTAAAAATAAATGAGCTAAGAAGCCATAAAAAGACACAGAAGAGCCTTAAATGCGTATTACTAAGCAAAAGAAGCCAGTCTGAAAAGGCTACACACTAGATGACTAGATGATTCCAACCATATGACATTATGGAAAAAACAAGACTATGGAGACAGTAAAAAAATAAATGGAAGCTGGGCATACTGACTCTTGCCTGTAATCCTGGCACTTCGGGAGGTCAAGGTGGGAGGATCACATAAGGCCAGGGGTTCAAGACCAGCCTGAGCAACATAGCGATACCTTCTCTCTATAAAAAATACAAATAAATTAGGCAGGTGTGGTGGCATGTGTCTATAGTTCCAGCTACTCAGGAGGCTGAGGTGGAAGGATCACCTGAGCCCAGGAATTTGAGGGTGCAGTGAGCTGTGATTGTGCCACTGCACTTTTAGCCTGGGCAATGGAGTAAGACCCCCAACTTAAAAAAAAAAAAAGAAGCAGCAGCTAGAAACCATGGGGTTAATTGTGGCCAACTGCGGTGGCTCACACCTATAATCCCGTCACTTTCAAAGGCTCAGGCAAAAGGATTACTTGAACCCAGGAGTTTGAGACCAACCTGGGCAACATAGCAAGACCTCCTCTCTACCAAAAAAACAAAAAGGCTGGGCTCGGTAGCTCAGCCCGTAATCCCAGCACTTTGGGAGGCCGAGACTAGTGGATTGCCTGAGCCAGCAGGTTTGAGACCAGCCCAGGCAACTTGGCGAGACCTCGTCTCTACCATAAATCAAAAATCAAAAATCAGCCAGGCATCGTAGAACACTCCTGTGTTCCAGCTACTTGGAAGGCAGAGGCGGAAGGATCGCCAGAGCCCCGCAGATCGAGGCTGCAGTGGCTGTGAGTTTGACACTGCACTCCAGCCTGGGCAATGGAGTGAGACTACAACTCAAAAAAAAAGAAAAATGGTTGTCATAGGTTGAAGAAAGGTAGTGATGAATAGGCAGAGCACAGCAGAGTCTCGGGACAGTGAAAAACTACTCTGTATGATACTATAAATGGTAGATGTATGTCATTATACATTTATCCAAACCCATAGAATGTACAATATCAAGAGTGAATCCTAATGTAAACTATAGGCTCTGGGTGATAATAATGTGTCAATGTAGGTTCATTGACTGTAACATATGCACCATTCTGGTTTGGGATGCTGATAGTGGGGGAGACTATACACATGCAGGACAGGAGCATACAGAAACTCTGCCCTTTGCACTTACCACTCACTTTCACTGTGAACCTAAAGCTGCTCTAAAAAAGTCTATTTTAAAAAAGAAGTTTTGTGAAAGACAAAGACTCAGGAAGCATCACACAATGAGATGAACTAAAAATCACTGACAGTAGTAACCAAGACCACAAGGTATCTAAAAATATATCACATAAAAATGTGCATGACCTGTATGGGGAAAGATATCCCAGGCTCATGGGTTGAAACACATGATCTCAAAAGTGTCAGATTTATATAAAACTCTATGCATTGAATACATGTTTAAACGATTTCTATAAGAGTTTTCATGGACCTTGACAGACTATGAAAAGAATAAGAAAAGAAGAGACTTGCCTTACCAATCCAGCCCCCTCACTCCCCCAGAAAGTCTTGTTACAAAGCTTTGGTAATTAAAACAGGATAGTGTAGGCACAGAGATGGGTAAACAGATCTAAACAGATCTATGGAATACAGAAACCAGAAATAAATCCAAGTATAGCATACACATAAACTTCATATATGACGGAGTTAGCATTATAGATCAGTGAGCAAAGAATCCAATGAATGCTACTGGGGTACCTGACTTAACATAAGGAAAACATAAGACTTGATTTCTACCTCACACCATGCACATAAATAAATTCCAGATGACTTAAAGTCCTAAATGTGAAAAGCCAAACTTTAACACTGTCTACACCTAGTTATTGAACTAGTCATTCTACTTTAGTAATTGATAGTAAGAAAATAATTGGAAAAGGGCAAAGAGATACATGTACAGGAATATGTTCAGGTCCTTCTATTATTGTTATTTATAATGGAAAAAATAAAAACCTAAATGCGCAACTAATAATAAGTTAAATAAGTTGCATAGTATATATAGTTAATAAAAATAATGATGGAGATCTATATTACTAACATAAAAATTAATTCTACAAAAAGTGGATTTTACATATAGTTATGGTAATCAACACTGTAGTATGGGTAAACACCAAGAGAATCTGTTCAATAGAACAAAACAGAGAATCCAGAAATATACCCACACAAATGTGCCCCCCTGATTTTTGGCAAAGGTACAAAAGCAATTCAATGGAGGAAAGATGGTCTTTTCAACAAATGGTGCTGAAACAATTGGACAGTCACAGGCAAAAAAACAAACAACAACAACAACAAAAACCTTGACCTAAGTCTCATACCTTATATATCAAAACTAATAAAGATCATGTATCATGTACTTAAATGTAAAACATAAAACTATAAAGATTTTAGGGGGAAAAAAGACATAAGAGAAAATCTTTAGGATGTCAGGCTAGAGAAAAAGTTCTTAGATTTAACTCAAAGACATTTTAAAAACCATTAAAATTAATAAGTTGGACTTCATCAAAATTAAAAATCCTTGCTCTGTGAGGCAAAAAGATACATGTATAGGAACATGTTCAGGTCTCTGTTGAGAGAATGACAGACAAGCTACAGACTGGGAGAAAAAAAAACATTTGCCAAGCAAATACTAGTACCAAGAACACAGAAAGTACTCTCAAAACTCAATAGAAAAAAAAATCCAATTAAAAAATGAGCAACAGCCGGGCTCGGTGGCTCAGCCTGTAATCCCGCGCTTTGGGAGGCTGAGGTGAGTGGATTGCCTGAGCCCGCGGGTTCAAGACCTGCCTGGGCAAGCGAGACCTCATCTCTACAATAAATCAAAAAATTAGCCGGGCGTGGTAGCGCGCGCCTGTAGTTCC
>CAUYQG010158554.1:0-33439 GCA_963574415.1 Tarsius wallacei | reverse complement strand
CCCGGCTGATTTTTTGATTTATTGTAGAGATGAGGTCTCGCTTGCCCAGGCGGGTCTCGAACCCGCGGGCTCAGGCAATCCACTCACCTCAGCCTCCCAAAGGCGCGGGATTACAGGCTGAGCCACCGAGCCCGGCTGGGCATGTACTCTTGACTACAACAACCACATGTCATAAGGGAAGTTGAATAATCACACAAATAATATATCTGGTCCTCAAAGTCTTGAGGACAAAGACAGGAGCCACTTCTACATCTGAGAACAATAGTGCCCCAAATTGACATTTCCATGCCAGATCTGTCTCACACGTGAGGCTTTTTATTACAACTAACTGCTTTGCATCTTCACTTGAATTCTCAATAATCAGTTCAAACAGAAAACTCTCCAAAGTCACCTATAATTTTTTTTTTTTTGAGCTGGAGTCTCACTCTGTCACCCAGACTGGAGTGCAGTGGCCGCTCCCGGCCACCGCAGCCTCGACCTGCTGGGCTCTGGCGATCCTTGCGCCTCAGCCTTCCAAGTAGCTGGAACTACAGGCGCACACTACCACGCCCGGCTAATATTTTGATTTATTGTAGAGATGAGGTCTCGCTTGCCCAGGCGGGTCTCGAACCCGCGGGCTCAGGCAATCCACTCACCTCAGCCTCCCAAAGGCGCGGGATTACAGGCTGAGCCACCAAGCCCGGTTACCTATAATTTCTTAACCAGTAAAAATCAAAGTCCTGAAAATGGTCTTCCAAATTCAAGTAGCCTCGATATCCCTGAATTATATTGTTCTCTCTACTTCACTCACTCAGTTTTATGCATCCTATCTGATTGCACCAGGAAATTATTGTCATAGTGTTTTTGCTCTCCCTTTTTCCTATGCCTCAAGGTTCTACTTTTCAAATGCATGTGAAACATAAAAAAGCAAGAAAAAGAAACTCACCATCATAAAATAAAGCAATTAACAAAATTAAATTCAGAAATGACCCAAGTTAGAGTTAGACTTTCCACATAGGTGCTTTAAGTTAAGTAAGATCAGTATGTTAAGGAATATGAGGGCAAGGTGAACAACATAAACAACATAAACAACCAGGTGGGAAATTTTCACAGAATTAAAAAAAAATTAAAAGTCAAATGTGGGGGAGTCACAAGTTGGCAATGGGACAGGTTGGACTGTGAGAGTCTCTGCAAAAGCAAGTGTCCATAAAGACTCTCTGTGTGAGTAGGTGTGTGCTGGTGGGTGAGTGAAAGTCCATTTGAGGGGAGACTTGGATTCATGCACCCGGGACTCTCCTCTGGAGGTGATTGCAACCCCTCACCTCTCTGAGATTGGAGCCATGGGCATGCAGGATTCTCCGCTGTTGATGGGACTCTCCTGATCTCCTGAGACAAGCCTGCTGAATCCAGCTGATTCTTATCACCTGGTGCCTGGCCCACACCATCACCTGTTATAGCAAATCAGCTGGAGCCACGGATTCCATCAGTGGAGAGAGAAGATTGGGGAGAGCCAGAGAGGGGCCCCATCCCTGGTGAGGAAATGCCAACTGCAGCCATTTTCTCTGTCCCAAGACCAGGCAGAGACCTGCATTGCCCTGGCTAGCTCTGCCCAGTTCTGCCCTCTGCCCAGCTCTGCCCAGCTTTGTCTAGCTCCACCCAGCCCCACCCAGTTCCACCCAGTTCCACCCAGCTCCACCCAGCCTCCAACTTGGGAGCTAAGGTAATCTCATTAAATTTGGAGAGACAGAAGCCCCTCCCCCATGATGAATTGGAAACAAGACAAGTCAAATCTGTGTGGCAGACTCCACAGGCAGCAAGTCAGGTGAGTCCAGATCCATCCACCACGGCCAAGTAGGCTTCATCCCCAGGATGCAAGACTTGTTCAACATTCATAAGACCATAAACTTAATTAAATACATCAACAGATATAAAAACAAAAACTGCATGATTATATCATTAGATGCAGAAAAAACTTTTGACAAAATCCATCACTGATTCTTGATAAAAACCCTCAAACATCTATGCATAGATGAAACATTCCTCAAAATAGTAAGAACAACTGAGAAACCCACAGTCAACATACTGCTAGACACACAGAAATTAGAACCATTTCCCCTGAAAACTGGAGCAAGCCCACTCTCACCCTTCCTGTTCAACATAGTTTTGGAAGTACTAGCTAGAGCAATCAGACAAGAGAGGGGAATTGGGAGTATACAAATAGGAAAAGAGGAAATCATGTTATCCCTCTTTGCAGACGACATAATTCTATACCTTGAAAACCCAAGTGAATCTGTCAAAAATCTCCTTGCACTATAAAGAACTTTGGCAAAGTCTCAGGTTATAAAATAAATGTGCAAAAGACAATCACATTTCTATATACCAATAATAAACAAACATAAACCCAAATAAAAAACACAATTCCATTCACAATAGCCACACACACACATGCAACAAAAATTGAAATACCTTGGCACCTTCCTTAACAGAGATGTGAAAGTCCTTTACAATGAAAACTACAAAACACTGCTCAAAGAATCAAAGATGACACAAACAAGTAGAAAAATATTCCATGTTCATGGATTGGAAGGATCAATATTGTTAAGATGTCCATTCTACCTAAGGCAATCTACAGATTTAGCACAATAACTATCAAATTACCAGCAGCATTCTCAGACCTAGAAACAACAATACAGGAATTCATATGGAAACACAAATGACCAGAGATAACCAAAACAATCCGTGGGGTGGGGAGGAAGCAGGAGGTATCACACCCCCAGACTTTAAACTTTATTATAAAGTTACAATAATCAAAGCAGCCTGGTATTGATACAAGGACAGGCAAATAGACCAATGAAACAGAATTGAGATTCCAGAAGGAAAAACCTCAATTTCTCAACCAGCTTACCTTTAACAAAGCCTTCACCATCAACCACTGGGGAGACGAGAACCTATTCAGTAAATGGTGCTGGGAAAACTGGCTGACCACATGCAGAAGATTGAAACAGGATCCCTACGTTTCACCATACACAAAAATCAACTCTAATTAGATCACAGACCTAAATGTATAACCTCAAACTATAAGAATCTTAGGAAATGCAGGAAACACCCTTATGGAAATCGGAACTGTCAACCAATTCCTGATCAAATCCCCAAGTGTCCATGCCATAAGAGATAAGATAAACAAGTGGGTCCTCGTCAAACTGACAAGCTTCTGTAAATCCAAAGAAACCATCAAGAGAACAGGGAGACAGCTCACAGACTGGAAAAAAATATATTTATCAACAGTAGTCTGACAAAGGCCTAACATCATCTAGGATTTACAATGAACTCAAATGTGCTAAAAAGAAAAAAAAAAAAAAAGCCCCATTACAAAGTGGGCAAAATATATGAATAGACAATTCTCAAAAGAAGACATATGATTAGCCAACAGAAACATGAAAAAATGTTCAGCCTTACTAGTCATCAAAGAAATAAAAATTAAAACTGCACTGAGATACCACCTAACTCCAGTCAGGATGGCCATTATCAATAACTCAAAAAATAACAGATGCTGGAGAGGATGTGGCAAAAATGGAACACTTTTACACTGTTGGTGGGAGTGTAAACTAGTACAGCCTCTGTGAAAAATAATGTGGCAATTCCTAAAAGTTCTAAAAATTGACCTTCCATATGACTCCACAAACCCCCTACTGGGAATGTACCCGGAAGAACTAAAATCACTCTATATAAGAAAGTTACCTGCATGCGTATGTTTATTGCTGCGTTGTTCACAATAGCAAGAACATGGAACCAACTGTGCTGCCCATCAAAAGAGAAATGGATCAAAAAATGTGGTACATATACACAATGGAATATTACACAGTCATACAGAAGAACAAAATCATGAACTTTGCGACAACCTGGATGGACTTAGAGTCTATAATACTGAATGATCTTTCACAAAAACAAAGAACTAAGTATCACATGTTCTCACTCATAAGCGGACCTTGAACAACTATCATAATACTATAAGAAAAGGATTTATAGTAGCAGAAAACTGTGGGGGGGTTGGGAGTTGGGGGTGGGGAGATGGGATTGGCAGTAGTTGGAATCTGCCTGGGGAAGGATGTGCACACCTCATCGACAAGGGTACCTGCAAAATGAATATTTGTATACCTAACCCTGAATTGTACACCACATCTTTAATATAAAAAAATTAAAATTAAAAAAATAAATTAAAATGAGAAAAATTTAAAAATACATAGTGCTTACTACAATACTTTTTTTTATTTTGGTGTACTAGGTTGTTGGACACAACTGAATAATATAAGTAAGCTGGAAAACATGTCCATAAAAGGTATCCCAATCAAAATACAAAAAAAAAATGTGAAAAAATTTGATACCAAATGGTAAAGCATGTATACTATTGAAAAGAAATACATAGAGGATAGGCAAAAATTTTAAGCAAAAATAAAATAGATAATAATGTTCCAAAATTACTGAAAGATTAATAAAAAGACATGTCCAAAATGCTCTGAAATCCCCAAGCATAATACAATACACACTCAAGGGCATCATATTCAAAATTAATTTGGAAACTTATACTTTTTTTAGTTTTTATTTGACATTAAACTCACATGAATTCATTATTCTGTTTGTTTTGGAATGTATTTATTGGCCAAGAAAGGTAAAATAAACATTCATACTGAAATTACATCATTATATTAATTATCTACCACGTAAAAGATGAATGAATATTGCCAGAGTAATATTTGTAGTCACTCTTCTAATAAATTATTTTTCAACATTGAAAATGCTAATGGAATTTAAATTCACATGAAAGGCAAAGTTATATTTAGCAAGATGAAAAAAAAATTGAATCATTTAAATTTGGATCAGTTATTTGGCTAGGACTTTGGGATGTAATTTTAATAACCTATTTTATAAATCATGATTACTTTCTGCCATACTATCAAGTATACAAAAAGAAAAATGCATACTAGATAAAGTTACCATAAAAAATGAATCTTTGTATTGAATACATTTCAAAATAATATGTCATTCATTTTTCTGTTAATATGTAGTAATTGGTAGTGACATAACATTGACACTGAGTGCTTTCAGTTTATCTACTATATTTAGATCTTCAATACTAATATGATGGACAGTACTATATTAAATACTTTCATAAAAAAATAAAACACTAATGTAGCAGTTTCTGTCAATGCACACTTCTAGATATGACAGTTTAAATATTTTCAGTCTGTTGATAATGTATGTTCAGCGAGATTGTCACAGAAAATGATCTCCACAACTCTGGTTTTTATATCCAGTAAAGACATTGAAACAAGAAACACTGATCAAAAGTCAGACAATAATTAGGTCAATCAATGTTTTAAGAAGTTAATACTTTTTTTCACTACTTTCAATGAAACCATATCTTAAAAAGAATTATTGACAAATAAATGTTAAACATTTTAAAATTGCCTATTAAATTAGATTTCAATAATGAGATTTTGAGTGATTTTATTTAAATAATTAACATTTTGAAACAAATAGCTCCCTTGGTATAAAATAAATATGCTTGAAATTTCTAATAAAATAGTGATATTATTGATTTTAAAGGTGGATTAGTTCATAATACTGTTGAAACACCCTGAGATGAGAATCAATTTTGTTTTGTGCTCAAGCCAATTTGATTTAGCTTTCACTTAGCCTTTTGTAAAATTTTATTAATATTTTATGCAACCATAGTACTTTATCAAATACTACTGGATATCCAAAATAAACCCCTTTTAATAGAGTATCATATTTATAACTAAAGAGAAACAAGCTTTTGAAAACCATAGGTTAACTCTAATTGTCATAGTCTTATTTATGATTAGGATTGTACTTCTAAAGTTATTCTAATGGCAACGAAGGAAGGTCACATTTTAGAACTACAGCAGTTCCTCCTTATACTCAGGGAATACTGTCCAAGACTTCCAGTGGGTGGTCAAAACCACACATAGCAGTGAATGCTATGTATACAATGTTTTTTTCCCTCCACATACACATCTATGAGACATAATTTAGAAATAAAGCCCTGTAAAGATTAACAATACTAACTAACAATAAAATAGAACAGTTATATCAATATTCTGTAATAAAAATTATGCAAATGTGATCTCTCTTTCAAAATAAGTTATTGTACTGTACTCACCTACTCACTCTTTTTGTAATCTGTTCACCTGATAGTATAGAGGGCTCCTAAGAGACTCTATACAGGTAGTGCCTACTGCGTGGATACTCTGGATAAAGGGATGACTCAGGCTCCAGGCAGGATGAAATGGGATGGTGCAAGATTTCAAAATATTATTCAGAATGGTACCTGATTAAAAATGTATGAATTATTTATGATATTTTCCATCTAATAATTTTGAACTGAGGGAGGTCAGGAAGATGGCGGCTGAGCTAGTCGGACTAAGTGAGTCCCCATGTGAGTGAGTGAGTGTATGGAAAATTTTGTGTACATGCTGGTGAGCAAGTGGGCATGTGAGTGGCTGACTGAGTGAGGGTTAGGAAGTTAGCAGCCAGGCTTCTCCTGGTGCAGCGGCTGATACCACAGCTGCTGGGCTTGGACCCTAGCAATTCCTGGAATGCAGATGCTGAGCACCATTTTCTTTTTCTTTTCTTTTCTTTTTTTTAAATCAATAAATCCTCCCTAGGAAGAAAATGTTGGGAGAGACTGTCTAAGTGCCGGCTCCTGGCTTTGCCTCACCACTGCAGTGCCTGGCAGGGCACTCACAGCAGGGGATGAGAACAGAGTCCAGAGGCAAAGTCTCATGGAAGAGGACAAGAGAGTCACCCCACCACCATCTTGAAGGCGGGGCAGGAAAGTGCTCCAACTCACTCACCACAGAGAAACGATCAACTACTCAGGGATTGATTGTGACCCAGAGGGAATATACTGAAAGCACAAACTTCGGAGGAGCACAAACTTCAGAGGAACCTGACTAGTGCTGAGTTCCAGGTAGCCCCATTTTGTACCCTGATCCAGCTGTGGGACAAAGGGTGCGGCCAGTAAAGGACAAAGAATAACTCCAAAGAGATCGATGGTGAATCTGGGCCTGACTCAAACCCCCTCCTCCCCAGCAATCCTCTGAATGTCAGATCCACACAACTGGGCCACGACTGAGAGGGACAAACCCAGGCAGAGCCTGGGCATCAGTCGCAATAGGAGAGCTCCATTCCAGGATAAGTCTGGCTGGGGCACCCCTTCCCCCTGTGAGTACATACCTGGGGAAGAGACAATCCCATACCTCCCACCAGAGGAGATCTCCCTGACCATATAAGAGTGGGAGGGGAGAACTGCAGCCTCACCCACCTCCACTGACCCTACACTTTCCCTGCTTCAGACACTGAGAAGAAAATGAAAGAGGTGGCACGGCAGGAGAGACCTGATTAAAGGAACAATTACAGAGCCTGCCACAAGAGGACAGTTTTTGTTTTTTTTTAATTTTCAATTTTAAAAAATTGACTGTTTGCTTGTTAGTTTATCTATTGTTTATTTCTCTTTGTTCATGAATGTGAATGTGAGGGTTTGATCTGCTCCTCCCAAATATTTTTCTTTTCTTTTCTTTTTCTGCTTCCTTCTTCTTTTAGATGTCATTTTCTGTTTATGTGTGTATGTGAATGAATGATGGTTCATCTTTCAATTTTGTTGCTGTTGTTGGTTTGTTTTTGCTCTTTTGTTCATCTGTTTTATTTTTATTTTTATTTTTTTTAGTTTAAGGTGTGTGTCAATATATGTCTGAGGGTCCAACCTGAATTCCATTTTTTTTTCCTTTGCTCTTTCTGTTTTTCTTTTCTATTCACTTTATGCTGGGCATGTGTGTGTGTGTTTGATTTTCTTGTTTTTTTCTTAGTGTTGTTTGCTTTGTTTCATTTTCTTGTTATTTCAGTTTGTTTTCGGGTTTGTGTATGTATATGTGTGTGCTCAGTTGTTTTTTGCATTGGTTTCTGCTTTACATCATCATATAAAGTGGTGGTGGGAAGTGGGTCACAGGGAACACAAACCACAATAAGTGAACATTGTAGTTTGCAAGTAGTTTTTGAATCCTAGTGCCCATCCCCTATTTTAGTCGAATTTCAAAAACTAAAAGAGACAACAAAGCTTCCCATCCTCCATTCTATTTCAGAATAAAACAAACCCAGAGCCCAGATCAGGGAAGAATAGAGGACTGAGCAAAATCAGAAGGGAAAGCCTCTCCACTGACACTGAATAACAGAACTAAAAAGAAAAACAAGCTATCTGTGACAAATGAGGAAAAACAAAAGGAAGACCTCAGGCAATTTCAAGTATACCAAAGACAAAACTCCTGAAAAATCAGACCTTGGTGCCCAAACAATGGAAGTCAATAATGACTGACCTAGAATATGACAGGGATAAGGGAATGGATGGAAACAGCGAATAAAATTCAAGAAAGACAAGATGTAACACTGAAAGAACTTGCAACAGAGATTTTGCGATAAAAAATTTCATCCAGGAAATAAATAACAAAATGACAAACATGGAAAGCAGAATTAATCTAGCTGAAGAAAGAATACCAGAACTTGAAGACCAGAATATGGAATTAACCAGATCTGTAAAAAAAAAAAAAAAAGTATATATATATATATATATATATATAGAAAGAAGACCAAAGCCTACAAGAGATGTGTGATAATTTCAAGAGACTGAACTTATGCCTGATTGTTATCCCAGAAGAAGAAAGGGAAATGGAGAATAACTTGGAGCAAGTATTCTAAGAAGTAATACAAGAAAACTTTCCTCATTCACCAGTGATGTGACAGCCAAGCCCAGGAGATACAGAGAACCCCCACAAGACATCAAATGAGAAGACCAATTTCTAGACACATAGTAATTTGCCTACACAAAATAGGCACAAACGAAAAAATCCTAAAGGCAGCAAGAGAGAAAGGTCAGACTACCTATTAAGGAAAATCAATCAAGATAACAGCAGACCTATTGGCAGAAACACTACAAGCAAGAAGGAATTGGAGCCCTATATTCAGAGTCCTCAAAGATAAACAATTTCAACCAAGAATTTTCTACCCAGTCAAGCTCAGCTTCATCAGTGATGGAGAATTAAAATCCTTCCCAAACATTCCTTCCCTAAGAGATGATGCAGTTTCCAGAACAGCTCTACAGGAGACACTTAAAGAGGTATTAAGCACAGAGGAAGGGAAAAAAAAAAAAATGATCAGACACTTTCCAAGAGAATAGCACAATACAGAATCAACAGAGAATACAGTGCAAAAAGAAACTTGAAAACACACACATACATTAACCCCAAAGCCAAAAGATAACAAGCAAACAAAGAAAAAACTTTATAAGAACCTCAAAACAACAATAAACAGTCACATTTCAGTAAACAGCCTGAATGTGAATGGACTAAATACAACACTGAAGAGACACTGAATGGCAAACTGGATAAAAAACCATGACCCAAAGATTTGTTGCATCCAAGAGACTCATCTCACTATAAGAGTTGCACACAGACTCAAAGTTAAAGGATGGAAAATGAGTTTCCAGGCAAATGCATCACAAAAGAAGGCAGGAGATACGATTTTAATATCAGACAAAACAACCTTTAAGCTATCAAAAATTTTAAAAGATGTAAAAGGACACTACATAATGATAAAAGGTTCATTCCATCAACAAGAAATATCCATCCAAAACATAAATGCACTCAACACAAAAAAAGATATTGACTCTAACACTATTATAGCAGGGGACTTGAATACCCCACTAACAGACCTAGATAGAACATCATGGCAAAAAATCAACAAGGAGATCCAGAATCTAAACTTGACCCTTGACCAAATGAACTTAATCATACGTACACATTATTCTACCAAACAGCCACAGAATATACATTCTACTCATCACCACATGGAATACACTCCAAAATTGATCACATCCTTGGCCATAAATCAAGCATAAACAAATCCCATAAGGTTGAAATCTGGCCATGCACAGTCTCAGACCGCAGTGGAATAAAAATAAATATCAACACCAACAACATTTCCCCAAAGCTGACAAAGACATGGACACTAAACAGCATGATGCTGAACAGCTACCGGGTCAACGCTGAAATCAAAGCAGAAATTAAAAGATTCCTGGAAACAAATGAAAATGAAGAAACATCTTACCAAACCTCTGGATGCCATGACAATGGTTCTAAGAGGGGAATTTATATCTCTATGAGCACATATCAAGAAAATGGAAAGATCACAAGTGGAGAGCCTAACAAACCACCTAAGGGAGCTGGAAGAAGAAGACCACCAAAACCCCAACTTTAACAGAAGAATCCAAATCACCAAAATAAGAGTTCAAATATGGGGCATAAAAGACAAAAATATCATAGAAAACATCAACAAAACAAAACAAAAAACTGGTTCTTTGAAAGAATTAACAAGATGGATCCCTAGCCAGCATGACCAAGAAAAAGAGAGAAAAAAAACAAAATAACACAAACAGAAATACAAAAGATCAAGTCACAACTGACCCCGAAGAAATACAAAAGATTATCAGAGATTACCATGTACACCTATATGAAAACAAACTTGATAACCTAAATGGAATGGAGGACTTTCTGACATCACATAACCTCCCCAGATTGAAACAAGAAGATATTGAGACACTAAATAGACCAATAACAACCCAGGAAATTGGCTCTGTCATACTTACAAAAAAGAAAGCCCTGGACTAGATGACTTTCCAGCAGAATTCTACAAAATGTACAAGGAAAAATTGATACCAAGCCCTTTGAAAGTATCCCAGGCAATTGAGAAAGATGGAATTCTCCCCAAATAATTTTACAAAGCTAGCAACACTGATACCCAAACTGGGTAAAGATCCAACAAAAAAAGAGAACTACAGGCCAATATCCCTTATGAACATAGATGCAAAAATTCCTCAATAAGATTCTAGCAAATCGGATCCAAAAACACACCTCAAAAATCTTCCACCATGACAAAGTAGGGTACATCTCCAGGACAGAACTGGTTCAACATTTGCAAGACCATAAATGTAATTAAATACATCAACAGATGTAAAAACAAGAACCACATGATTATATTATTAGATACAGAAAAAGCTTTTGATAAAATCCAGCATCCCTTCTTGATAAAAACATTCAAACACCTAGGTATGGAAGAAACATACATCAAAATAGTAAGTGCCATCTATGATAAACCCACAGCTAACATAATACTAAATGGACAGAAACTGGAAACATTTCCCCTAAAAACTGGAACAAGACAAGGTTGTCCACTCTCACTCCTCTTGTTCAACATTGTGTTGGAAGTCCTAACTTGAGCAATTAGACAAGAGAAGGAAATCCAAGGTATCCAAATAGGAAAAGAGAAAGTCAAGTTATCCCTCTTTGCTGATGATATGATCCTATACCTTGAAAATCAAAGAGAATCTGTGAGAAACCCACTTGCACTGATAAAGGACTTTGACAAAGTCTCAGGGTATAAAATAAATGTTGCATTCCTACACACCAAGAGCAAGCAAGCAGAGATCCAAATTAAAAGCGCAATCCCATTCACAATAGCCACGAAAAAAAAAAAAAAAAAAAGGCCGGGCTCGGTGGCTCAGCCTGTAATCCCGTGCCTTGGGAGGCTGAGGCGAGTGGATTGCCTGAGCCCGCGGGTTCGAGACCCGCCTGGGCAACTTGGCGAGACCTCATCTCTACAATAAATAAATTAAAAAAAACAGCCGGGCGTGGTAGTGCGCACCTGTAGTTCCAGCTACTTGGAAGGCTGAGGCAGAAGGATTGCCGGAGTCCAGCAGGTCGAGGCTGCGGTGGCCGGGAGCGGCCACTGCACTCCAGTCTGGGTGACAGAGTGAGACTCCAACTCAAAAAGAAAAAGAAAGAAAGAAAGAAGGAAAGAAAGAAAGAAAGAAAGAAAGACCTCGGCATCTTCTTAACCAGAGAAATGAAAGACCTTTACAATCAGAACTACAGAACACTACTCAAAGAAATCCAAGAAGTCACAAACAAATGGAAAAATATTCAATGTTCATGGATAGGAAGAATCAACGTTGTTAAAATATCCATCCTACCAAAGGCAATCTACAGATTCAATGCAATACCCATCAAGTTGCCAGCATCATTCTTCTCAGAACTGGAAAGGACAATACAGAAATTCATATGGAAACATAAACAACTTCGAATAGCTAAAATAATCCATAGCAAAAGGAGCAAATCTGGAGGTATTACACTTCCATACCTCAAACTTATGGTAATCAAAACTGCCTGGTATTGGTACAAGAACAGGCACAGAGACCAATGGAACAGAATAGAGATTCTGGAAGGAATGCCTCAATTTCTCAACTAACACATCTTTGACAAAGCCTCCAACAACAACCACTGGGGAGAGAAGAACCTATTCAGTAAATGGTACTGGGAAAACTGGCTGATCACATGCAGAAGATTGAAACAGGACCCCTACCTATCACCATATACAAGAATTAACTCTAAATTGATCAAGATGTGAAACCTCAAACTATAAGAATCTTAGAAAACACAGGAGACACCCTTATGGAAATTGCAACTGGCAACCAATTCCTATTCAGAACCCTAAATGCCCATACCTTAAGAAATAAGATAGAAAGTGGGAGACCTCATCAAACTAACAAGCTTCTGCAAAGCAAAATAAACCATCAAGAGAGTAGAGAGACAGCCCACAGAATGGGAAAAAAATATTTGCCAACTTTATATCTGACAAATACCTAATATCTAGGATCTACAAGGATCTCAAACGAGCTGAAAGGAAAAAAAATAATGTGCCCCATTAAAAAGGCTCGGTGTCTCAGCCTGTAATCCCGCACCTTGGGAGGCTGAGGTGAGTGGATTGCCTGAGCCTGCGGGTTCGAGACCCGCCTGGGCAACTTGGTGAGACCTCATCTCTACAATAAATCCAAAAAAAAAAAAATCAGCTGGGCATGGTATCGCATGCCTGTAATTTCGGCTACTCGGAAGGCTGAGGCGGAAGGACAGCCGGAGCCCAGCAGGTCGAGGCTGTGGTGGCCAGGAGCGGCCGCTGCACTCCAGTCTGGGCGACAGAGTGAGACTCCAACTAAAAAAAAAAGGGGGTCAAAAGACATGAATATGAATAGACACCTCTCAAAAGAAGATATACAGGCAGCCAACAGACACATGAAAAAGTGTCACCCTCACTCATCATCAGAGAAATGCAAATCAAAACCACATTCAGATACCACCTAATCCAAGTAAGAATGGCCATCATTAATAAAACAAACAACAACAGATGCTGGCAAGGATGTGAAGAAAAAGGAATGCTTCTACACTGCTGGTGGGAATGCAAACTAGTGCAACCTCTTTGGAAGACAGTGTGACAGCTTCTGAAAGAACTAGAAATTGACCTTCCATATGACCCAGCAATTCCCCTATTGGGAATATACCCAGAGGAACTCAAGCCATTCTGCAAAATGCTTGTTGCAGCTCTATTCACAATAACAAAACATGGAACCAACCATGTTGTCCATCAAAGCTGGTCTGGATTTAAAAAAAAATATGTGGCACGTATACAAAATGGAATATTATGCAGCCATAAGGAATGGCAAACATACAGACTTTGCAGCAACTGATGGATTTGGAGTCAATCATACTCAGCGATCTGTCACAGAAACAAAGAACAGAGTACCATATGTTCTCACTCATAAGCAGATCTTGAACAATTATAATACTGTAAGAAAGCAATTGTAATAGTGGGAAACTGTCAGGGGATGGGGGATGGGATTGGTATTTGAGAGAAACTGCTAGGGGAGGGAGGGGCATATCTCATCAACAAAGGTACCTGCATGATCAACGCTTGTATTCCTAACCCTAATTTGTACCCCACATCTTTATAATAAAAAAATAGAAAAATTAAAAAAATAAATTTTGAACTACAATTTGACATTGGGTAACTGCCACAGTAAAGGATGAAACTGCAGGTAAAGGAAGACTACTGTATATAGTGGCCTTATTTAAAGAATATATTCATTGTCATCAGGGCATTCTACTCAATATCTTAATAATAAAAAGAATGAGTGCTTTGGTTGTCATCCAAAATGTTGATAATAATATCAATGTGTTCGTAAGTGAAACATCCATTCTTTCATATAAGACATACGGACAAAACAAACAAAAGCACATATTTAAATGATCCACACAGTATTATTTGATAATATCTAACAACTCTATTCTCCAAATGTTTCTTTTCAGCTGTAATAAACATATATATAAAGGACATCATACCTGAAATACAAAATTAGGTTTGAACTAACAGTAAGACTGTTACTTCCGGTCGGAATTATTACAACATTCTGAAAAAGTGAAAGATTTCATTGGGAATGGAGGCTGTTGTAGAATTTTTTGTGGAAAGCAGTCTCAGCCATTGTGTGTTTAAAGGAGGTATCTGCCATCCATAACCCTGGGCAACAACCAATTTTGGATATCTTACAGGCTATGCCCTTTCTCCAGTTGAGAAGTACTCTGAAACCAAGAGAATGTGACTGTCAGGATCTCACCCTCTCCCATTTATTTAGTCTTCTCCAGACACACAGAGTCTAGTAATCTTCTGTTGATATTTCTATGGCCTCTTTCCTGGGTGAGTCCAAAGTGATGAAAGTGGAATATGCTGCCAGTGTTTATGTACCCTTAACTCCAGAGGTATT
Source organism: Tarsius wallacei (assembly GCA_963574415.1). Classification (NCBI taxonomy): domain Eukaryota; kingdom Metazoa; phylum Chordata; class Mammalia; order Primates; family Tarsiidae; genus Tarsius; species Tarsius wallacei. Next base: position 18,744 of record CAUYQG010158554.1, on the reverse strand, counting down.
CTAAAGACTACAGGAGGAAGATCCTCAATAGAAATAAAACAGAGTGACCTCCAGTCAAAGCCTCCCTTGGGAATATTGTCCAATGGTAAACTATTATCAAATGCTTACCAATAATAAAACACATAAGAGCATACACGCTGAGGACAATTCTCTGACCGATTTTCAGAACTTTCAAATAAATATCTGAGTAAAGCAGATAACCCAGATGGGCATTACCTAATCTCTTGAAGTCCTGAATAGAATAAGAAGGAGAAGAAACTTGAATTCATTTGCTGATTGTTTGAGCTGAAACATCAGTCTCCTGTGCTCTGCACTTTTGGTTTATCAGACTTTCAGACCTGGACCAGAATCCAAATCAGCAGCTCTCTGATTTTCGGGTCTTCAAATCCCACCACTCATTTTCCTGGGTCTCTAACTTGCAAATCAGGGATTTCTCAGCCTCAATACTAGCATAAACTAATACCTTATAACTTATATAATGTATATATATAATATAATTTATTTATAATATGTATATAATATTATAGAAATTATATTGGTGCTATTTTTCTGGAGAACCCTAATGTAAGTGTATTTTAAAATTGTTAAAAAAGTATATATAGCAAACTACATGGGTGAATACAGAGGAGTTTTTATACAAGTATTACACACTCCTGTTAAAATATATAGAATACTTTGTATTCCATCACCACAGAAAATTTCTTTGTGACTATTTCAGTTAGTGCCTCATGAGCAAGCATTATTTTGACTTTTATTACCACAAATCAATTTTGCTTAATCTTCATCTTCATCTAGATGTAATCAAACAGTATATTATCTTGTGAATGGTTTCTTTTATTTAAAATCTTATTTTTTGATTTACCCATGTTGATTTATGGGTCAAAAGTTGTTCTTATTTATTGTGCAAAATTTAATTAAATTATTGTAAATTGTTTATTCATTCTACTTGTAGTAGATTTTTGGATTATTTTCACATTTTATCTATTATAAATAAAGCTATGGCATGAGAGGGGATCCCCTCAAAATAGCAAAATTATATCTTTTCTTTTCTTTTTTTTTTTTTTTTTTGAGCAGTCCCCTTGTAGTACAGGCTTTCTCTACTAGGTAAGTATTTTAGGATCTCATCAGCATCAGTGTACCATCTGGCATTGTTGTGAAGCTGTAAGAGGTTTCAATGGCTTTTTTTGGGGATTCAACACATTTGCCGATTTCATGATGGGTGAATTACATGAACAAAATGCAGCAATGAAATTTTGTTTTTTCTTGGGGAAAATTGCAGTAAACATGGTTGTTGTGCTATAAACAGCTTACAAAAATGCTGTTCTGACAAAAACACCGTTTATGAATGGTTTTCCCATTTTAAATGAGGTGAAATGTCAATTGACAATCAACCTTGGTCCAGGCATCCATTGACTAACTTACCTGAAGAAAATGTGTAAGAATTCACCAAGCCATCTTGGAAGATGCTATTGGACTATTGATGGACTTGTGCAGTTGACTGGGATGTCATGAAGTTCCTGTCAGTGAATTTTATATAAAAGTTGGGGCATGAAACAAGTTACAGCAAAATTCATGTCTCGCTTGCCACCCCTAAACGAAGAGAAAAATTGCTTGGCTGCATGTTGTGCTTTGAAGGCTACCCTAATTTTTTTTTTTCTCCAAAGTCATTACCAGACATGAATCTTGGTGTTTCCTCATAACCCCCCAAAACACAAGTGAAATCATGTGTAAAAATAATGATCATTTGTTTCTCTGATGTGACAGAGGTCCTGTCCTCATAATTAGCTCCTCTCTTATCAAACAGTCAATGATAGTTTTTACCTGGAAGCTTTGAGAAGGCTGCATCATGATTTCTGGAAGAAACACTTTGAGTTGCAGAAAACAGGTGACTAGTTCATCCATTATTACAATGCACCTGCTCACACCATGCTAAGTGTTCAGCAGTTTTTGACCAAAAATAGCAACTCTTACACGCCACCCTCCCTATTCACCTGATCTCCCTCCAAATGACTTTTTTTGTTTGTTTCCCAAATGACAAAAAGCCTTTAAAGGGAAACATTTTATGTGGAAGAAGCGAAACAAAAAATGGCAGAAGCACTAAAAGCCTCAAAATTGACAAGTCAAACACTGTTCTGAGCAGTGGAAAAAGCATCTCAATAGGTGTATTGCAGCAAACAGAGAGGAGTATATTGAAGATTACTGAAGGTTCAACATGTAAGAATAAATACACAATATTTAATTAATAGATTTTTGGGTTCCCATCATAAATATTATTGCATAAGCCTTGTACTGGCAGTTATACTATTCCTTCTAGTAATTAAGTATGTAGGAGCATAATTGCAGGGTCATAGGGAAAGTATAATTCCAGATGCATAAGTAATGTTGAACAGATATTTACAGTTTATCAATCCAATAAATATTGTATGAAATTTTCAGTTCTTCCCCATCCTTGTAAAAATTTGTAGATATCTATCTTTATAACCTTGTCTACTCCAGACAGAGTAAACTGGTAATCTTATTGTTGTTTGAATTTGCATTCATCTAATGGCTTCTTGTGCTTATCGATCAATTGCACAACTTTTTTTTGGTGAAATACCTTTTCAAATATTTTGCTCATTTATGTTGACTTTTTTCTTGATCTGACTTTCTATAAACTGTTTAAATATTTCTATCAGTTGTTTAAATGTTTTAAGGACCAACTTTTATCTTTGTAATTTATTTTGTATCATGACCATTTATTGATTTCTTCTCTCTTCTTTGATATTTAATGCCTCTTATTTACTTTCATTTGAAATTGGTTAGCTTTTTTTTTTTTGAGTTGGAGTCTCACTCTGTTGTCCAAACTGGAGTGCAGTGGCCACTCCCAGCCACTGCAGCCTCGACCTGCTGGGCTCTGGCGATCCTTCCGTCTCAGCCTTCCAGGTAGCTGGAACTACAGGCGCGCGCTACCACACTCAGCTAATTTTTGATGTATTGTAGAGATGAGGTCTTGCCAAGTTGCCCAGGCGGGTCTTGAACCTGCGGGCTCAGGCAATCCACTCACCTCAACCTCCCAAAGCATGGGATTACAGGCTGAGCCACCGAGCCCAGCTGAAATTGGTTAGCTTTTAAAGTTGAAAAACTAGATACCTTATTTAGTTTTCATTCTTTTTAGTAGAAGAACATTTAAAGTAATATTTTTTTGAGTTATTGTTTCATATGAAGTCCATATATATTATTCAGTGTAAAAATATATATTTTAATATTTTCTTTGTGACTTATACTTTATATATATTATTTAGAAGTATATAAACATATATGCATTTAAAATTTCAAATAGGATTTTTAATGTTTATTGTTTGGGGTTTCCAATGATATTCTCTTTTATTTAGATAATATGAATTATGGAATTTTGTTGTCTGAACAATTTTGAGATTGTTAGCATCTGGTAGTTGTCTCTCCTGGTGGTCATTGTTTTAGAATTTATGTGTTTCCAATATTTTGAAGATGTATAAATATCACTTAGGCCAAGTATATTAATTGACCTAATTTTCTATGTCCTAAGTAATTTATTTCTCTAGTTGTCTTAACAATTACTGAGAAAGAGGTATTACATTATCTATGTTTTCACTTGTGCACATATTTTTATTTCAAAATTTATGTCCATCTTCACTTCAAATATTTCAAAACTTTGTTATAGGGTGCAAACTTTTTTTAATTGATTGACTCTTTTATACACCAAGAAGTTCCTCTTCACTTATGGCATTACTCTTGGACTTTCAGTCTAAGTAGTGTAATATAAATAATGACAAACCAAACTTCTAATGTGATTTGAATGGTACAACTTTTTGTACCCTTTTTATTTTACTTTGTCTCTTTAAAGTGTAATTGTTTACATTTCAGTCTTGCTTTCTTAACCTCTCTTTAAATTGAAGGATGTACAGTTAACATAATTATTGACATGAAGTTTAAATCTAATATTGACATTGTCTTTCTGTTTTTCCATCCATTATATTCTTCTGATTCTTATCCTTAGCCTAGGTTTTGATTAAATAACTTTCAAATTATTTTAAAAATTGTTTTATTTCTACTATTGGTTCTTTAGCTGCACCCCTTGAGAGAGAAGAAAGGAAGAAATTTAATAGGCAGACAGATGGGTCCCAGTAAAAACTTCTGCTGCAAGTCCAATGGAATGAAGTGAGAATACCTATTTCCAGGTCCGTGGGCTGCCCCTTTCACATACTTCTTGATTGACCCTATTCAACCCTCTCCTGATTGGTGCATTTCAATTATACACCATGGTGCTGCTCTCTGATTTGTGGTACCACCAACCAATCAGCATACTCTTAAGAATATATAAATCTCTGACTGCAGAGGCATTGTTGGCAACCATTTTTGGGTTCCCTCCCACTGCAGGGACCTTTTTTGTCTTCTAATAAATTCCTACGTATTCACTCTCTGGAGTCTGCATCCCTCATTCTTCCTGGATATGAGACAAGATCCTGGAACTGTTGAACTAGAAAAGCTGATGAACTTGAAGAGTTGCACACACTGGACTGGAAGGGCTGGACCTACCAAGCTGAGAGCGCTTCAACACTCCTTGAGGGCATGGCTTGCCAGCCCACCAAACTAGCAGAGCTGTGAACACTCCTTTGGGGCTGGCTCACTGGCCCCCTAAATAAGCAGAGCTGTAAACATTTCTTGGGGCTCAGATCACTGACCCCCAAACTGAGAGAACAGTTACACTCCTTGAGGGCTCTGCAGCTGTTGGCATCTCCAAGTGCTTGGGTGCCACCATGTTCCCCTATCCAGATGCCATATCATCTCCAGTCATCGTGTGGATCTCAGGCTGGCAGCGCAGCTACAGAAACTGCAACATCCCTTGAGGGTCCAGCTCACCAACTCACAGGAATAAAAAACTGCATCATTTTTGTGAACTCATTCAGTATCGCTGGAGGTGTAAGTGAAAGCAGATCTATCTCTTCCATTTACAAAAGCTGCTTGTCCTCAGCTTTCCTATCACATTTTCTTCATTGTTTTTTAGTCTCATTTTCTTCAGCCTTTCCTCTTGCATTTTCTTTTCTTTGGTATTGCCATGGCTACTGTCCCTTCTGTGTCCAATGTTGTGGGTATTTTTGCAACCTAGGGAGATGGCATTACTGGGTAGAATGGGTAGTTGACTTGGTTATTTGGAATGCAGCTCAAGACAATATGTTTCTGTCATTTCTGAGAAGCAGAGAGATAGAAAGATTTTAAGAAATCTTTCTTAATGAAATAAATAATTGGCAGAGGGTAGGAGGCTTTAGTTTTTTGTTTGTTTTCCCACCATGTTAGCATAACCTGGCAAATATGATAAACTTTTATATACAAGGAATTTGGGGAGGTGTCTTGTTAGGTCAGGTTCTCACTTCCTTGGGCTCTTTCTCTTTTGTTTAAGTAGCATCTGGTTCTATAGTTTTACCCTAGCACGTAAAGCCTTGTCAGCACATTTAAGGGATCCTCTGGGTAGGCAATAGTTGAGTGAAAGTGGACTCTTCCTTTTAATGCACTTTGTTGGCTCTGTGACCCAGGAAATTAGCCATCTAGTCTGTTGGCCCTATTAACACCAGCATATGCAAGCTTAATTTCCTGCCCCATTTGCAAGTTGGAAAAATTCTGCTCATTATAGGGAAACAGTAAGAAGGATGCCTCACTGGCTGCTGGTTTGGGTTTTTCAGAGGCCATTGGGAACTACCACAATGGACCCATATGCCTTTCTTTCTTAGGCACGTTTATGTCTTCAACTTGAATGGCTCCTTACCAGGGAAAGAGGACTTTGTTTGGGAAATAATTTCTTCCATTAATATGGATGTTGCAACTCAGCTCAGTCCATGGTTTTACTGGCCAGGGGTTCATGGAAGTTCCCAAGAACACTTCCCATGTCTCTTAGAATTTCTTGCCCAAATACAATTGCTCCAAGGTCTTTTTAAGACTTAGTTAAGATTAGGGGGAATGCTAGCTTTGAGGAATTCAGAGGCATAGTACACAGGGAAGGACTGGGGCACTGCACAGGTAATTATGACAAATTTTGCCAATCAAGTTCTTTCCACTATGCATGGATGGAGGTCACGCTTACATCCATGAGGACACCATAAGCATATAAGGACAGGAAAGTAAAGGGATGCCCTTTTCTCTTCAATCCTTATTCATGTGCATTGATGGAGAAGTAGAGAAAGTTAAGAAACACCTTCTTTCGCCTCTCTCTCTCCAGTTGGATAACAAGTCATCTGGTCACCTGCAGTGTGCACTCCTCTTGAGTACATGCTGAGATAATGGGATTCCTTTAACCCTCAGACCCTGAAGAAAAATGTCTTATATTCTTTTGCACCCAATCATGACTGAATTATAAGTTGCAGGATGGAGACACTTGGTCTCTGGTGTAGAAGTCATTTCAAAGGACCACCCCAATAGACCAGGGGATGCCAACCCTAAAAGTACCAATGAGGAAGGCATAAGTCACTGAGACCACTCCTGGTCCATCCTGCCCCACTTATCTAGGTCCTTCCCATACTCCAAACCTGCCGCACCCTAAAAAAAACTCACCCTAGACAAGCTGCTTTACTTATGTCCCTACAAGAGATGCTTAGTGAATATGATCCCAGTAAGTTACAAGTATCTTTTTCCCTATGGGACAAATGAAGGGAGATTCTGGCAGGTTCTCAGATGACTCTGACAAGTGTATGGGTGCTTTCCAGAATTTAACCCAAGTATTTGAGCTCTCCTGGAAGAACATTATGCCACTCTGAACCAAACCCTGACAACCACTGAGAAACAAGCAGTCCTATAAGCGAAAGAGAAGTTTGGTGATGAGCTTTGCATTTCATATAGTGCCAGAGAGGGGAAAGAGGCATATCCAATTGGAAAATCAGCAGTACCATTGGAAGATGCTAAATTGGACTCCAATAGCAACCTAGGAAAGTGAAGGAGGAAACACTTCCTGAAGTACACATTGGAAGACTTAAGAAAGACTAGAAATAAACCTCTCAGCTACTCAAAGCTGTCTATGACAGACCAGTGAGCAGATGAGAATATGTCAGCCTTTCTGGAAAAGCTAAGAAAGGCTTTGCTTAAGCATACCTCCCTAAATCAAAGGTCAGTCAAAGGGCAACTTATCCTAAGAAATAAGTTTGCTACTACAACACCTCCAGATATCAGGAGAAACAGGCCACAGGACTAGGTAGTACCTTGGAGAACCTCCTAAAAGTAGCTACCTCATATTTTTTTTACAATAGGGATCCAAAGAAGGGCTCAGGAAAAAGAGGAGATACAAGAAGGAGGTAGAAGGTCTAGTGGTTGCCTGACAGGCATATAAATTCCAGGATCACCAAGGTGCACCTGTTAACTATTTTGTATGTGGCAAGCCAAGACATTAAAAAGTAACAGGGTGCCATCATGGAGGGTTGCAGAACCAGAGGGCCAAAAGAGGCATCTCAATAGGCAGTCACAGTTAGCAACAACATTCAGAATAAAATTAGCAACAGCCCATCAGAAATCTGATAAGAATGAACTTACTAAGGGGATGTTATCTGCTGCCATGGGTACAATCTGTGGGGGCACTGGAAGCATCATGTCCCAAAGAGGCCAAAATCCCCATGACCTTCTTTACCACACAGTCTGGAGAGCCACTGGAAAGTGGATATGCTCTCTTATGAAGAGAGGAGAGAACACCTAACTCAGGAATTATGATGACTAAGGAGGCCTGGGAACCAGCTAAAGTGCCTGGCATAACTTACCTCAACGACCCCCGGGTAAATATTAGGGTGCTGGAAGCAAAATTGCTTTCTTACTTAACACAGGCACCAACCATTTGGTCCTGGCCTTCCATGCTAGAATATAAATGGCCTTAATTAAAGTTGGTAAGGGTAATTCAAAGTATAAGTGTGGGTTATGTGGGAAAGGGAGAAGCCATAACAGCTAAGGAAAGATGTAAAGAATATTGTTGGTATACAAGTATGTTTTTGGTGAGGAAGGATGCAAAGGACAGAGAATAATTGTGTATAAGAAATAATCTTGTAAGGTAAATTTTGTTCTGCAATAAAGTGGTTGGAAAGTATAAGACAAAAAAAATAGAGGGTTCACACATGTCAAAAAATGGGTATGTGTATATTGTAGAATGGTATGTAGAATCCAGGATACTTGGTACTAATGAGGGCTCTTCCCCCCCTCACCTTCTTTAGGCCTAGATTGGGAGGGACCCTACACTGTTCTTTCCACTTCTTCAGCAATGAAGGTCACCAGAAAAGACTCTTGGATTCATCATCCTGGAGTGAAAGCCTGGAGTCCAGAAGAAATTGTCTCTGCTAACCTAGAAGGGCATTCAAAATACCATTCTGGAAAAATTGGAGACTGCAAACTAAAGATCACAAAAGATAAGTGTCAATAATTAGCCTTCCACTGATAGTCTCCTTATAGTTGTACCTATATTTTCTGTCTTTGCTTTTATCTTGATTTGCACTGTTCGACACCTTTGTCAATAATCCCTTAACCCTAAATATCCATAGGATTTTCTACTTCCTTAGACAGTCATGCTTTTCCTCCTCCTACAAAGTTTCCCACAAGGGAATGAGCAAAATGATTAGTCTGTTTTACTTCCTATTTCTGCCATAACTAGCCCTAGCTTTTTAAAGTACCCCCTTTCTCCCTCCATTATGTACTTGGCTCAAAAGGGTAATTATTCAAATTGCTGGTTAAGTCCACAGGAGGAACCTTCTCTAACTTTCTCCCCAATAGTTTTATCATTGTCTCTCAAGCAGATTGGAAATCTCAGTGGCACTTGGTATTAATTCACTGTCCTAAAAAGAGCAGTGGAAACTGACCAGAAAGCACCCCAGGAAGAAAAGGCCTCAATTAAGGTTGGAGACGTGGCAGAGATGTGGAGAATGCTTCTATCTGCTTTCAATTGCACCTGAGGCTATCCTGGATGGGATGTCTCTCCCCAAGTACTTTAATGAGACTTTATATGGGTAGCTGTTCATATAACCCTAATCATCATGCCTGCAGAACCAGTACACATAATAGGATGATCTCTGGGGAAAACACCAAATGGAAATGGCTGGCTTTATTTTAAGAGGATTTTTCTTGCTACTATTCCTGCAACCTTAATGAACCAGAGGAAACTACAACCACTGGGATATTCTACAGCTACTGGGATATTCTTCCAACTTCCTTCATTGCAAACCTTCCTTAATTGGAACTGGGTATTAATTTTTATGTGGTACTGTGTTATACTTGGTTTTACCCTACCTATCCCTAAGGTAATATTCCTCAGCCATGCTCAAGTGGCTTTATCAGAACATATTCTGAAATCAGGATCTTTCTTGGAACAATCCCTGTGACCACATCATTGCAGAAATCTGGCAATGTCTAACTATCTAATCTGTGAGTATATGCCCTTGACCACCCCATCTTATAAAGACCTGAGATAGGACACTGAATAGTCAGAGGTTTCTTTTGTTTTGTTGGAATACCCCTGCTAGAAAGATCTGTTTTGGAACCTCACCCTCATAGTACAATAATGATGGAAAGCCATGGTAGCTGCTATCAAGATTCAACAGGCATTCACCAATTCATTAGCTACTGTAGTCCTGCAAAACAGTTGAGCATTGAATATGTTCATGGCAGAACACTGATGCATGTTCTTAAATGAAACTTGTTTTTGGAGAAACACCTTCTCCTAGGTAGAGGTAAATCTGCAAGTCTTAAAAAATAATATCTAAATTATTGATGCCCTAAGAGACCAAGCTGGTTCAAGTCCCAACTAGTTACAATCTCTCTTATCTCCTTAGGAATTTCTAACTCGTGAGCATGGATTTTTCCCTTGATAGATCCATTTTGTGTATTGCTCACATTTGGACCATGCATAGTGAACTGCTTTGTAAAATTTGTTTCTTCTCACCTAGAGGCCACCAAACTCCAAATGGTGATGCAGATGGAACCTTGTATGGAAACTTCCTACTACCAAGGTTCCTTAAATTGCCCTCCAGATGGTCCCCAGCTGCCATTCTCATACAACACCATGATTATCAGGAAGTAGCCAGATAGGTCATCATCCCTACTCCTTAATGGCGTTTAGGATCACCACCCCAGAAGGGGGAATGAGAGAGGAGAAAGGAAGAAACTGGATAGGCAGACAGATTAGGATGGGTCCCAGTAAAAACGTCTGTGACAAGTCCCACAGACTGGAGTGGGAACACTTATTACCAGGTCGCTGGACTGCCACTTTCATGTGCTGCTTTCTGATTGGCACTTTTCAACCCTCTTCTGATTGGTGCATTTCAATTCCACACCATGGTGCCTTTCTCTGATTAGTGTTCCCACCAACCAATCATTGTTGGCAACCCTCTTTGGGGTCCCTCCCGCTGCTGGGAAATTTTCTGTCTTCCAACAATTCCTACTTACTCAATCTCCGGTATCCGTGTCTGTGATTCTTCCTGGACATGAGACAAGAACTCAGAACTACTGAACTAGAAGCGTTACTGAAATAAAAGAGCTGCACACACCGAACCGGAAGGGCTGGATCTGCCCAGCTGAGAGAGTTTCAACACTCCTTGGGGGTCTAGCTTGCTAGTCCTCCAAACCAGCAGATCTGTGAACACTCCTCAGGGCTGACTCACTGGCCTGGTGAACCAGCAGAGCTATAAACACTTCTCAGGGCTTGGAATACTGAAGCCCAAACGGAGAGAGCAGTAACATTCCTTTGGGGCTCTGTAGCTGTTGGCATCCCCGAGTTCTTGGATGCTACCACATTCCCCTATCTGAATGCCATCATGTCCACCACGTCCATGTGGATCCCAGGCTGGCAATGCAACTTTGGGAACTACAACATCCCTTGGGGACCCAGCTTGCCAATTTGTGGGACAAAAAACTGCATCACTTTTATGTATGCAAGACTGTATGTGTGTATTTTTGCAGTTAACCTAGAAATAATAATATTAATTCATAACTTAAAAGCTACTTTTCCAGGCATGGTGCCTCACACCTATAACCCCAGCACTTTGGGAGACCAAGATGAGAGGATTGCCTGAGTCCACAGGCTTGAGACCAGCATGGGCAACTTGGCGAGACCTCATCTCCACAATAAATCAAAAAGTTAGTGGTGGCGCATGCCTGTAGTTCCAGCTACTTGGAAGGCTGAGGTGGAAGGATCGCCTGAGCTCAAAAGGTCAAGGCTACACTGGCCAGGAGTGGGCCACTGCCCTCTTGTCTGAGTGACAAAGTGAGACCACAACCCACAAAAAAAGAGAAAAAGCTACTTACAGGTAATAATGCATGAATTCATGTAAAACAATACAAACGTAAAACCCTATAATTTTATTTACTACCTATCCTTTGATCTATTCTTACTAAGATCTATTCTTACTAAGTATTTAACTTTTCATAATTGCAAATTTCAACATCAAATGCTAAACAATTTATTTCGATCATCATATTTTTAAAAAAGAGAAGAAATAATTCATCTCTACTCGCATTTTTTCCATTTGCAATGCTTTATTTTTCATCTAAATTATTTCTCGTCAATCTGAAGAACTTTCTTGAGTGTTTCTTGTAGTATAAATGCCCTTCCACAAAAATACATGTATGTTACATATGTATGTATATATGTATACATATGTGTAATTTTATCTGTTATTTTTCTTATAACACTTTATATTGTAATATGTTTTCAATGAATAGAAAATTTGAGGTTGATTATTTCACCCAATTCTGCAGCACTCAAATGTTCATTGCCTTTTAGCCTACATTATTTTTTATGAGAAAACAGGCATTATTTATATTATAGCTTTCCAATATTTTCTTTGTTATAATCCCAACTCTGTTCACATTTAAGGTTGACTTAAGATCTTTTCACGCAACAATTAAACTATGATAAGTCTTGGCTTTTATTTTTAAAAAAAATCTTTATCCTGCTTGAAAGTCATAAATTTCTTGGTTTTTAGTTTAATACTTTTCATTGCTCTTAAAAAATTCTTGGCTATTAATTTTTTTTTTTGTCTTTTAAATCTATATTTGGATCAATTTTGATTTTGCAGCAAAATTGTGAGGAAGGTATTGAGACTTTCCACCTACCCCTTGCCCTTACATGTGTATAATCTTCCTCTTTAATAAAATCTTCTGTGAGAATGATAAATTTGTTACAGTTAGTGAACCTGCATTGCCACATATCACACAAAATACGTAATTTACCTTAGGGTTTACTTTTGAGGTTGTGCATTTTATGGATTTGGACAAAAATATTATGATATTTACCCATTATTATAGTACCATACAGAGTATTTTCAGTTCCCTAAAAATTCTGTGACCTGCCTATTCAACTTTCCTTCTCCTCAACCTCTTGGAATCACTGATCACTTATGTTCCACATCTTTTCCAGAATATTGGAACCATACATTATGTTGGAACTATCCATTGTAGTTGGTAACATACATTGTATAGCCTTTTCTGATTGGCTTCTTTTACTTAATAATATACATGTAAATTTAGTCCATGTCTTTTCAGGCTTAGTAAACCCATTTTTTTTTAGCACTGAATAATATTCCACTGTCTTATATACCACAGTTTATCTATTCACCTGTTGAAAAACACCTTGATCACTTCCAAGTTTTGGCAATTGTAAATAATTTTGCTATAAATATTCATGTGCAGGTTTTTGTGTGAACAGAGTTCTCAGCTCCTTTGAGTAAACACCAAGGAGTTCAACTGCTGAATCCTATGGTAAGGATATGTTTAGTTTGGTAAGAAACTGCTTAACTGTTTTTTAAAGTGGTTGTGTCATCTTTATTCCCACAGCCAATGACTGAGAGTTCCTTTTGCTCTATATCCTTTCCAATATTCACTGTTGTCTGTGCCTGGGATTTTGGCCATTCTAATAGGTCTATAGTGGGATTTTGTTTTAATTCATACTTTCTTCTTGATGTAAGATGTGAAACATCTTTTCATACGGTTCTTTGCTAATTGTATATATACTTTGAAGTGTCTGTTAATATTTATGTTCCATTTAAATTTTTTTTTTAATTTTTGACTTAATATTCTTTGTATGTTTTTTAATAACAGTCATTTGTCATATATCTCTTTTACATATATTTACTCCCAGTCTGTGGCTTGTCTTCTCATTGTCCTCACATTGTCTTTCCAAAGCAGTAGTTTTTAATTGTAATAAAGTCCAGTTCATCAATTATTTTTTATTGTATTTTGGCTATTAGATTTTCAAATAATTATTTGTGTCTCTCATTATTTTTATTCTCTTTTTCTGGAAATCCACACATATGTGAGATCACTCATTATTGTTTCACAGGTTATTGAACCTCATTCCTTTTAATGCTTTTTTTGTTTATTTGCTTGTTTCTTTTTTTCTATTCTTGTATTCAATATTGCTTATTGATCTCTCTTTAAATTGAATGACCCATTCTTATTCACTATTAAACTCACCCAGGGAATATTTTATTTCATATATTGTGCTATTTACTGTTAAGTTTATTTAGTCCATAGCTCAATTTATTTGCTTAAACATCGAACTCATTATTTAATGTTTTAATTTATGTTACTTGTAGTTAATGGTAGCTATTTTAAAATTCAAGTCAGTTAATTTCACTCTCTCGCTTAAGTCTGTTCCTATTGACTCTTTTACTCTATTATGGACTGCATTTTCTGATTAAAACAAGGCCTGGTAAAAATTTAATTTCATGCTTGACATTATAGAATATGCAGATTGCCTTGGTTCTATATAAGGAGGAACACAAAAAGACCCAGAATTTATTTGTGAAAAGTTGTGTATTTATTCTTACATGTTTAAACTTTAGTCACCTTCAAAGTACTCTCTGTTGCAATACACCTATCAAGATGCTTTTCTCACTGCTCAAAACAATTTATGAACTCATCAATTTTGATGCCTTCTAGTGTTTCTGTTTTTGGTTTCACTTCTTCCACATGGGCAAAACATTTTTCTTTGAGACTTTTTTTCAACCAGGAAACAGACAAACAAAAAAAGTCAATCTGGACAAGATGAAGTGTGAATAAGGAGGGTGGAACACAGGGGTCATCCTGTTTTTAGTCAAAAACTACTCAACATTTATGAGCTGTGACCAAGTGTGTACCTAAATCAACCATCACAAAATGAGCAAATGGATTTGAGGCTCTGTAGCCAGCACAGGTTAGACATAGATAAATTTCCCATAAGCAGATTTTAGGAAGTGTTCAACATTTTTAAAATTACATTTTACTGCAGGCCAGCCTGGCAGCCTACCCCACTCCCTACACAAATCAGAAGAAAACTCAGATGCAAGACAAGGACAGCCCAACCTTTCAATTCATGGTTTAGCATAATAATCACTAAGGAACTTTCAGGTGTTGTGTCAAGGGAGGAAGGTCAAAGAACACTCCTTAACTGAATAAGACCATGGGAATGATAATAAGACCACCTTTCAGCTAAGGAACTTGTGAATTGGAAATGTCTAACAGGTATTCTGTGGGAAATAATGTGGTCAAGGAAAGACCCCTTCCCTCGTCTCCTCCCATCAGAAGCCCAGAGATGTCAGTCTCTCTGGAGCCACAGTTACCAGGACTCCACACAGTTTATCAATAACGAAGTAGCTGTATTTAGTTTGGAGTTGAGAGCAAAAGCGCAGTTTTTCTGTTTTGAAAAACTTGTCCATGACAGGTCTTTCTGTCATGAATCTTCCTTCTTCATTTTTCTCTTTATCTCACTAATAAACTTTGAAAACTTTGCTGACTGCTCTAAAATTCATTTTAGAAATAAACCAAAGTATTCACATGTTTTGCACTATACCTCACTTGGCATCAGGTTAAAAGAATCTCCAAAAAAGAAATCCTCTGAAGCCAAATGTAGCCTCTCATAACGATGCTAGCTGGATACTGATGCTGATGGGTTCCTAGAACACTTACCTAGCTGGGGAAAACATGTTCTGCAAGGAACCAGCCTTCCAAAAGACAATTCTGGTTTTTTGGGGCCCTCCTTGTATTCAACTCTTTGAAGCATGTTAATTTTTCTGAGCACACAGATGAACTACTGATTTTAAAAAATTGTATTCTTTTTTTTAACGAGTCTGTCATGTTTTTATCTTTACTTTTTTTTTTCTTTTTTTTGAGTTGGAGTCTCTGTCGCCCAGACCGGAGTGCAGTGGCCTCTCCTGGCCACTGCAGCCTCGACCTGCTAGGCTCCAGCGATCCTTCCGCCTCAGCCTTCCGAGTAGCTGGAACTACAGTGTGCGCTACCATGCCCAGCTAATTTTTGGATTTATTGTAGAGATGAGGTCTCGCTTGCCCAGGCGGGTCTCGAACCCGCGGGAATTAGGCAATCCACTCACCTCAGCCTTCCAAAGTGCGGGATTACAGGCTGAGCCACCGAGCCTGGCCAAGAATACGTTTTTAATTTTTTCTTATTTCTAAAAAAACCCCCAAAACCAGTTTGAGAGCATCATAAATATCAACCCCTGTTACTGGGATGATAATGATGATATGGGGGATTGGCCTTGATTTCACTGTTTCCTTTTTGGCTGAAAGTTCTTAACCTTGAATGAATGTATTTGTTCCCAAGCTTTGGTGTTAGAGCTGTGTGGGTGTCTCTTCTGAAAGGACCTAGAATGGTATGCTTTTCTAATCCCTTATCCGACTTCCATTTTGCTTTATCTTCCTCTTGGCCCTGGTGCCTTTAATTTCTTCTCATCAGACTTTTCAAAGTACTGCCTCTAGCAGCTTCTTCTTTCTACTGCTCATTTGCAGCCTCCCGTGGTGCTGCTGTACTCTGTGAACAGCCTTGATACAATTGTGTATAAAAGAAAGTCCCAGATGACTAAATGAAGGTCTGTGGTCTTTACCTACAAACTAAGATGTGTAGGCTTCAACATACTCTCTTTGAAATAATTTTGTCAGAGGTGTGCCTATTTTCTGGCAATTTATAATGTGATTTCAGGTTGATGTAAATTGACAGTTCATCTCCAGCCATGAAAAAATAACAGGAGGTTGCTAAATTTTCTTGGGGGTGGGTGTGTGTGGAGAGTAAAGAGTTAAATTTCTGTTGACAGAGGCGGGGAGAATGCTAGTACTATAAACCTGAAAAGAAGAAACAGACATGTAAGGCTATTTGAAAATAAAAAGCCATTGTATTACTTTTCAATAACACTAACGATGTGAACTAGCTGTTAACCAAGTGTTTTCAAGAAGAGGTCCTGCTGGGACTATTTTTAATTTGGCAATTAGCAGCGCCATTTACATACAAGTAATGTGCTAAAGTTCTTAAAAACAGTCTACCTCTACCCTTAATTAGAGGGTCAAAAGAAATCTCGTTAATCTTACTAATTTGTGGAGCAAATATTTCCTTAATAGACAATAGAAAGATAGTATTACAGCCAGTTCAGAAAGGATAATCACAGATTTAAAATGGGAAAACTTTGAATCAATCAATCTAAATATTATATAAAAATGGTAGCCTTTCTGTTACCTGTTGTCATCGCCAGTTTTTCAAGTCTCTCTTAAACATTCCAGCCTCAGCTGTTAATTTCATAAGGTTGTGGGAATTAGGTGAAAACTGGGAGTTTGAAGAATCAACTACAATCCTCTCATTTTCCCAGTGAAGGAGAGGGTGGTGTGACCTTGCCCACGGTCAGAATATTCGTTGGCAGCTGCTGTGGATTAGCACTCTTCTCTCCAGACTCAATAATGTTTTCCATCCACTATACTGTGTTGAGTTCCATTTCTGCTTATGCCACAACTACCTCCATTCTGTCTTCAACTCTATGAATCGTAAACTTCTCCAAAAAGCCAACCGGCTGTCCCTGGCTCAGCTTTTACCAGTCAACATTAACCTTTCTCATCTTTGCCAATCATCTTCTAACTGGGTGCTGTGACTATGGAGTACCCCCAACAAGAATCAGAGTGAGACAGCCTATTCTGCTTAAGTGATGTGATTTGAGTTAGCAAATCAAAGTCCCTTTAGCTCCTAATGAGCTTTCTTAAGCTTTCTGTGGCATCTACACTAGTTTTTCTCCTCCTGCTGGTCAATGACTCCCGCTATTACAGTCCTGTCGTTAGGTCAAGGCTTAACTAGCATAGATGCCTACAAAACTCATGCAGGTAAAAACAGGTCAAGGTGGCACCTACCTGTAGGGAGCCATTACTAGTCAGCTCTAATATCTTGCCGCCAGCAGTGCCAGATCTCTCTATTTATGAGAAGAGATCGTAAGACCAGGTTTCTATTAAAATCTCCCAATTAGTATATGCTGGAAGATAATTCTGAATTCCTTAAACAATAAATAGTCTAAGGAATTTATAAATATAGCTCATGAGCCTGTCAATTTGTGACTTCTACTTCAAGTTCATTCATTATTGCACTCCACGTGCATATACTGAGGTCCTATTGTATTTATGTCTAGCACTGTGATACATATGTTTATTCTATAGCCAATAAAAAGCCAGTGAAAAAGATGTTTCCCACTACTGCTAATCCCACCCCCCTTCTCCTGGCAATTTCCCACCACTACCAATCCCTTTCTTATAGTATTATGATAATTGTTCAAGGTCTGCTTATGAACTCAGTTCTTTGTTTCTGTGATAGATCACTCAGTATTATAGACTCTAAGTCCATC
Organism: Tarsius wallacei; assembly: GCA_963574415.1. Classification (NCBI taxonomy): domain Eukaryota; kingdom Metazoa; phylum Chordata; class Mammalia; order Primates; family Tarsiidae; genus Tarsius; species Tarsius wallacei. Next base: position 1,129 of record CAUYQG010158554.1, on the reverse strand, counting down.
CAAGTTGCTGCGAAGTTCATAACTCTGTCCTTTATGGCTGTGTAGTATTCCATCGTGTGTAGGTACCACATTTTTTTTATCCAGTCCTCTTTCAATTGGTAGCATGGTTGATTCCATGTTATTGCTATTGTGAATAATGCTCCAATAAACATGCATCTTTTTCATAGAGTGATTTGAGTTCCTCCAGATATATTCCCAGCAGAGGGACTGCGGGGTCATGTGGAAGGTCGAGTTTTAGATCTTTTAGGAATCACCACACTGTTTTCCAGAGAGGTTGTACTAGTTTACACTCCCACCAACAGTGTAGAAGTGTTTCCTTCCCCCCGCCCCCCACATCCTCTCCAGCATCTGTTGTTTTTGAGTTATCCATGATGGTCATCCTGACTGGAGTTAGGCAGTATCTTAGTGTGGTTTTAATTTGCATTTCTTTGATGACTAGTGAGGCTGAGTATTTTTTCATGTATTGCTGGCTGCTCATGTGTCTTTTTTTGAGAAGTGTCTCTTCATATCTTTTGCCCACTTTGTAACGGGGCTGTTTTTAAGTGAACTGCCAGGGGAGGGGGGGACACACCTCATCAACAAGGGTACCTACATAATGGATATTTGTATACCTAACCCTGAACTGTACCCCACATCTTTAAAATTAAAAATTCAAAAATCGCCATTGTCTTGCTAAGCTATGATGTGGCCATGTACTCTTTGAACTATGACCGGCCCATGTTTTCTTAAGCTTTGGTCCCCTTCCCTCTCTTGGGGAGGTGAATCTCCTCTTTCTTTCCCTCTCTCTAATTTACTTTCTAAATAAACTCTATTTTCTAATCTAAAAAAAAAAAATGAGCAAAAAATGTGAATAGACATTTCTCAAAAGAAGATACACAATTGGCCAATATTTCATATGAAAAGAGGCTCCATGTGACTCATTATTAGGAAAATAAATGCAAATCACAGTTGCAGATACCACTTTATGCCCAATAGGATAGCAAATAAATAAATAAAGAAAGAAAGAAAGAAAGAAAGACATTGCTTTTACCTCAGTATAATGAACCTCTCTGCATGACTCTGCTCCTTAAAGTTGGAGTGACTGGAAGAATACACTGCACATCTTCTTTTCTCTCAGTCTCATATAAGA